>CM056386.1:43423900-43426112 GCA_029718625.1 Synaphobranchus kaupii | reverse complement strand
ACATAAAACACACACACATACACACACACACACACACACACACACACACACATTCTTTATTTCATTAAATCAGATTACATTTTAACCCTCATCAGGAACTGAAAAGGGATTTATAACTTTATAAATGTGGGTGGTTCAGGAACCTTGTGTAGATTGCACTTATCCACAGTTACATATATAAGGAGACACGCACACACACACACACACACGCACACACACACACACACACACAATCAGTTCCACACAACATCTATTACACTGTACCTATCTCTCTTACCTGGCAGTGCAGGATTGAGCTCTGATAATGAAAAGAACGTATTATTATAAAGCTGTTGGAATTCAGTTTGTAGATATATGCCAGTAGTATATATGTGCAGGCATACAGTATATACAGACGCTTCACATTGCAAACACGCACATTCGGATTAACATACTTACAATACAAAAGGTACAAATATGAAAATAAGCTTTTGAGACCAACTTAAAATATGTTGTGGAAACAGACAAACCAAAAGTCTTAGACTAATGTACACATATCCCAATGGATAAAAGCACATTACATGCATAGATGCATATAAAACTACATGATGCTAAATCGCTAAATACAAACACTAAATCGCTTTCTGTCCAGTTCATATTGGCATAAACTCGGACTACAAATGACTACTTATTTATGGACACATACATTCGTATTACACAAAACCATGCACACAGGACAGACAGTATGTAAATGTACATAAACCCATGTTCATATTCAAACACCACTGCAGCGCAAAGTGTATCTCTCTGTCTTTCTCTTACCTGGCTCTGCAGATTTAGTTTCTGACAATAAAAGTTAAAAAGAATACTGTATATAAGCATAGTTCCGGAGTTGATTGTACCAGGTGCCTTGCGTAAGTGTCTAATGTAAACACACACACACACACACACACACACACACACACACTGTGATGTGCACTCAGATACACACACATGCATATACACAAATGCACAAACACTCGCACCCTCTCTCTCTCTCTCTCTCTCTCTTTACTTTACTTTTAAGCCATGTTTCCTGTTGGTAGCACAGAGCTCGGCTCTTTTCTATCTCTCTCTCTCTCTCTCTCTCTCTCTCTCTCTCACACACACACACACACACACACACACACACACACACACACACACACACACACACACACACACACACACACACACACACACACACACACACACACACATAAAATCACACTGTACACAAACAGTTCTGTGCTTTGCTTCTTTTTCCTACCTGTACATTCAGGTTTTTTCTCTATTAATCAAAAGAAACAATTGAAACACAGGTGTTAATAAATATGAAAATTATATTTCATTAACTACAATGATTCAATGGTTTATGCATAACATAAACACACACATACACAAACACTCATACACACACGCGCGCGCACACACACACACACACACACACACACACACACACATTCTTTATTTCAGACACATTTAGCTTGACAAGGTCTTACCCTCTTCTACTGGAGGAACTACTGGCACTGAAAAATAGGATTTGGGATATTGGAACTCAGTTTGCTCAAGTGTCATACTTTGTACAAAAATACACACATTCAGACAGGACCACTGGCACATACAGTCTCTCATATACACCGCAATATCATAAAACTCACAGCGCACAATGCTTATAAGAACGTACATACACATTTCTTAAAATTAAGTTTGCACATTAAATAAGATTAGATTCTCCCCTCACCTGGAACTGAAAAGGCATTTATAACATGTATGACAAACACACATGAATCACAAGTGTATACTTTCTCATCTTTTACACAAATAAAAAGATTCTGGACATTGTTTCTTTTTCTCTATCGAAAGAAACAATTGAAATGCAGACGTTTTAAAAAACGGATTTGATCGAATGGAAATCGCAATGATGGATTCGTAGTAACACATGCCAAAACACGCACACACAATTAACATGTAATAGCTGAAATGCTAATGTATGAAGTGGGAGAGAAACACGGAGCAGGAATTGCTAAAGCTACACCGTGCTGCTACTGCATCCTATTAGCAGGGAGTGTAAATTAGTATTTCAACGTCAGAATGACACAGCAAGATAAAATAACCATGCAAATTTGCTAATACTGTGTTCTAATCCATTGGTATTACCATAACATAAATGGACGGCGCTGTACTAAACTCTGAATGTAATATTTCTCCACAT
>CM056386.1:43136400-43421400 GCA_029718625.1 Synaphobranchus kaupii | reverse complement strand
CAGGGTTGAAGATACAATACAAATCCACATGCAGTGGTCACAAAACAACACATATCCCAATACAGTTTTTACAACTGTATGAGTGACAGGTGAATCGTCAGGGGGTAAGTTACGATATATTGCAATTTTGATATTTTTACAACCACCCTAACATACATCTATCCTAAAATCATACTCAAATATTCAGCCTTACACAAGGTCTTAAGAGCTGCTACAGGTGGAGTTTCTGACACTGAAAAGACAGGATGTCAGTGTGGGGGGCTGACTGTGCAAATTGCATTGGTGTGCGGACATGACTGTGTGAAGATACACGCGCGTGTGACCGGCACACACAGACTCACTCACACTCAGTCAATCACATTAATGCTTATCCTCCTGAGACGCGGCGGAAAAAAAAGGTTAAGGGCTCTATTTTCCGGCCGTTGGCAAGCAGTCGCAAGGGCAAAGTGGCAATTTCGTCACGGATTTTGATGTGCCTAAGCCTGTTTGGTAATTTGGTGACTCGCCGTGCGCCGAAGTGGGAGGAGAGGCGCTGTTGGAGGTGTGTCGGTCCAGATAGAGCAGCGAAAGTGCAAATTTGGGGTCAGCTTAGTCTGCGATTCGTGCCTGTGCCGCCCACCTGCTCAAACCAGGTTTATGGCACAAGTTTCAGCCCAGTGTACGCCGAATGCTAATTTTGGGGCTTTCCCAAGTAGGCATGTGCCGATATTAAAGTTTCATAGTACGATTATCTTGCCCAACATTTTCACGATATATGATATTATCTCAATAATTATTTAAATAATTTGAAAGTCTTAAAACAGTATTAAAACGTACTTCAATTACTTAAAAAATAAGAATTTTTTCCAATCAGAAAACATTTTTTATTTTTAAGCATTATGTAAAAATGTTAACATTTCGGACATGCCAATAACAAAATGTCACAAAATAAAGGAAGTAAATACAAATGTTTTTTTCTACAAAATAACGTGCAACTTATTGAAGTAAAAATGTGAAAATGTTTAACTATAATATCAACGCAAAATGACGCAAGGTGAAATTATTTGTAAACGGTTGTTTAGTTATTATTATTAGTAGTAATTATACAAATAAGCTTGTTTCTGCATGGGCTATTTCAGTATATGGTAAACTTTTTTTTATTATATCGTACCACACAAAGGCACACATTTTTCTATAGCCTAACATTTTTGTGACAATGTGTAGAATTTATTGACTTACACAATCTGATGGCGATTACTGCACTTAAATATTCTATAAAAAGCTATATGAATAAAATACAAATGGTTAAGTATAGGCCTACTTAGTTTGTGATTTTAGAAATTCCCTTGTGGAACAAATGCAGTATTACAGTGATGGTATATATGTTTTTGCAATATCAATGCAAAATAGATATATTGTCAAAAATTGCCAGTATGTCAGGTCACAAAGCGCATCGGCTCTTAAAGGAAAATAAGAGAGGTCATTTGATTGGCTATGACTGAATCCAGCTGCAACACACCCACTGATAAATATTCAGCCTAATCCAGCCCATTTTCCACCTGCGCAGCGCACTCTGAGATGTGGGCTCCTAACCCCTGGTCACGAAAATAACAAAATTCAGTAGCTACGGCCAGGGTGTCATGCGCTGCACCAGAGAATAGAGCCCAAAGTATTTACTTTTTTTTTGACATAATACAAGTGTCTTGAGTGACTAAAACATGTTGCAGTGAAAAACATATTCAAACATATTTATTTTATTTTTGTTGAATTTCCCTTGTAGTGTAGATTTCTGGATAGCAGAATATATGTTGAGATTAAGACAAGAGACTCCCCTACAGGGGACATAATTATTTGCCGAGTCTTAGAGGATATGTTAGACAATTGGCTCTGTGCATTGTCTTACCTTCAGTTTCAGGTTTCTTCTCTACTAATAAAAAGAAACCATGTATTTGCAGATTTTAGTACATAGACATATGATTCATGGAGACCAAACACACAGGTGCCAAACACACATAAATCTGTTCAACTGGCATAAATCAACCCCACAGAACTGCTCCCAAAGGTGCTTGAGCTATAAGATCCTGTTACAAACAATTCATGTGACAATCAAGGTTATCATAAATGATTTGTAGATTAAATCCAATTTAAGCAGGTTATAATTCTGCATATACGATGTCTGAACTATATACAGAACTTTAAGTAGCACATGCAGCCATGACCTACATCCACTCAAAACTTTACCCGCCACCACACAGCATATAGGCAAGGCACTGATGCAAGATAAGTGAAAAAAAACCCACTATAAAACACTAAAGATTCAGGGCAGGATACTCATATAAAAGGTAGGCCTACTTACTTACTACACTGGACTTTTCAAGTTTGGCATACAGCACCCTTCAGAAACATTTGATTGAGATGAACTAAATAGACTGCATGAAGTAAATAATATGAACTGAGGTATATTTCCACAGGTGAACTTCCACTGGCCTGTAAGAATATTTCTACAGGTTAAGAGCGATTTGTGAATCCGAAGTGAAGTCCTCGTACGAACATCTCTTGTCATAAAATCCCTCGCTCCCTACACAGCACTATGGGCCATTAGCTTAACAGGACAAGCAACCCAATAGCCCGTCCTACGCTTCTTTGAAAGCCATTGCTGGCCAAACCCTGGAGTCTTCAAGTCCAAGAACCTGGGCAGCAGACAGCACTGGTTTCTGCTCTTTACTGTTATTCATAAAGAAACAACCACAGATGACTTGGACAACTCGCTATTTTGACGAGATGTGAGGACATGATTGAGCAGGCAAATCACAGTAGGTCTCAAAACAAACAGCCAACGCTATCCCCGTCATTCATCACAATCTACGGGACAGATGGGAGTCTCTGATTGTCCTCGATTACATACAATAAGCATGTACATGTAGTCTGAGAGGAAGGAGTTCTAAAGTGCACGTAAACTAGCCGACCCAAAATATTACTATTACTGAGAAACAGCAGCAAGGAATATTCTCAGCTCAAAAGGAAAAAAATCATATATATATTCTGTTCTGAATTCTAAAAAGGAATGCTAAAACAAACAGCATTCTCATGAATATCAACCTTTCTGCTTTTTGCTGATGCATGAGCATGGTGCACGCATCCGTTTTGGCATTTGGCTTCCTCACACGTGTCTTAACAACCCGCACGTACAGTCCACACATACTGTAGCCAACTTCACACCCAAATTCACACACTCGGACTGACAATCACTTACCCTCTTCTGCAGGGTTAGACTCTGCCAAAGAGAGTACAGTTTCAACATGCCGAACTGACAGATTTGTATATTGTTTGTGTGTACAGTTATACAGTGTCTAGTGTTTAGGATTCCTGACATACTGTATGCGCAATATTGCCCACCAATATTGTCACTCACGCGCACACACGTACATACACACGAACACACACACACAAACACACACACTGGAGACAAACTGTTTATTTCCCTTACCTTTAGATTCAGGTTTTTTCTCTACTAATCAAAACGAAAAATTTAAACACATGTTAGTGAATATGAAAATGACTTTTTCACTAACTACAATGGTTCAATGGTTCAATAGAAATATAGCATACAATACACACACACACATACAATGCAACATACAATATATATATACATATATATATATATATATATATATATATATATAATACACACTGGAGTAAGGATATTGGATATAGGGGATACCCTTGCCGTTTGATTCATGTCCAAACACGCTGTACAAGATGGCTAACTGGCACCATGTATACTACAACCCCCAAGAAACTTCTCCCACATAAAGTCTCACTTGTGCTGCTATATTGATCACAAACAGAGTTAAATTCTTCAGTCATCACACTAGACCACAAACAAGCACCATATCATGTAGGACGATGAAGTAAATGTATGTCATAAACCGATGGCCTGGACATGCTTGGCAAAGACTGACAACAAGGCATTTCCCACTCCCACACAAAAGATCATTTCTGAAGAGCAGCTAAATGCAGAGAGGATAGTGGGAGGAGAGCTATGAAACAGGAGAAAAGGTAGCTGGTATACTGTATTTTAACACACACACACACACACACACACACACACACACACACATAGGAATAGGCATGTCCACAGTTACCCAAAATAGACATTTCATGCTTTCAGCTCTTACCTTCTACTGTAGCCTTTTCTTCTTACAAATGAGAAATATGATTCTAATATTAGCAAATGATAGCTAAATATATATATTCCACTATTAGGGAATGCTCACGAGTTCAAAGACACACACACACACGCACATACGCAGATAAACACACGCACAAACTCACACACCCATACACACGCGCACACACAAAGACGCATACACACATTGCCACTTCTCTTACCTTCAGTTTGTGGCTGTATTGCTTTTGTTCAATAGAAACAATTGAGGTATTGATGTCAGTCAATGTTAATGATATTGTAAAAGCAATGACTCATGTAAACATGTTCCTGAAAACACACACACACACACACACACATACAAAACCAATTCACAAAGATACAGTGAAACACACATACAGTTACACTACCGTTCAAAAGTACGAGCCTCAAACCATCACTCGGCTGCAAGATATGCAGTAGATATGGCTGGATCACTTTAAGGGTTATATCTCCTGACTCATTTTCCTATGGAACTCTATGGAAAAATAAGTCAGGAGAAACATCCCTTCAAGTGATCCATCCATATCTACTCTGGCAGCAGAGTGATGGTTTGAGGCTCGTTTCATACCTCAGACCCTTGTTGACTTACTGCCATTTAGCCAACCATGTGTTCCATACTATTCCCGTGTAATTCACAGCTTAATCTAGTCCTACCCCCCAATTCCCATAGAGATCCATTCAAATGCAGAATGGTTATAGTATTGCTTGTAAGAGTACCTGAAAATAAGATAGTAAGACTCTTTTGATGTTGTTGGGTCACACACATCGGGAAGTCAAGGAATGAAAAGGATATGCAACCAAATATTAAATATGATGATTTATTTTAATTTATGTTAATTACTATTGGTGCCCTAAAATTGAGGGACTATGTGTAAAAATAGGAAGAAAATGTAGAAATAGAATGAAATAGAAATAATAGTTTGTAACATTATCAATGTCTTGACTGTATTTTTTTAAATCAATTTAATGCTATTGTGATAGGGAACATGCATGTTTGCACCTCCTGGAGTGTTTTGTGTTTACATTATGTGGTCGGGATGAGGAACATATGTATTCGTATTTCCTGCTTTTCGTGTTCGTAGTGAGACAAGGGGCGGTAACGTCATTACTCCTACCAATTAAGCAGCGTATAAATACACTGGTGTTACTGGGGGTGGGAAGCCGTGTTTTCCTGTTCATGTGATTTCCTGGCATTGTCGCGAGTTTCTTGGACTCCAGTGTGAGGTAGGAGGTGTGTTTCGGGTGCTATGCTAATATACCATCTCTGTAGATTGTATGCTGCATTCATCTTGTTTATCGTTAGGTTGGAGTGATTTGTGCAGCCCTTGACCGATTACAGGACCAGTCGAATCTTGTCAAGGTAAAACCGCGTTCACATTTTGTCACGGTATTTGTAGGGAGTAATTTGCTCCCGAGGTAATCTTATCTGGTTCCATTCTCGCAACATATTGATTTGTGACTATTCTTTTCAGAGAGCTTTCAGCTGCTGTTTTGCGTACCCCAGCTCTTCCCAAGGTGTTAATGTGTTTCGGCACTGTCTTTTAATATAGGCTATTTGTTAGTGCGTAGCATAGCTACCCAAACTGTTAACTGGCTACAAACTTCTTTTATTTTTGGTTATTTTCATTGTCAGTGTTCGTTTTAGGCGTAGCTGACGCAATTATGGTGTTCATGTAGTAGTTTTTACCAAGTACATCTGGGACGAGTAGTTTACATTTGCAACCTGCCTACTGTCTTTGTTCTGGGCCGGGCGCATGTGCATTGTGCATTTGATTTTGCCCGCGGCCACTCTGTGTTAAACCAACTAATGTATGTAGCTGGCTACATGTTTTAAATCATTATCCGTTATAATAAACTTCCTTAATTTATTCCCTAGGTAATGGACACTAAATGCGCTATTTAGAAGACTGGAGAGTTACCGCCTGTCTTTGTGGGGAGTAGTTGGCCTAGATTGGACATCCTGATCACTGCATGCTGTGTGGTAATGGTAAATATAATAGACTGCACTGTGTAGGCACCATTTGTGCACTAATTTGCTGTGTGTGTATTGCAGAGCACGGGCACGTGAGGGGTAAGTATCTAAGGAGCCCAGTGTAGTAGCTCCCCCATTTGGCTTTCTCTCCAGCCTGAGGTAGTGTTTTCCTATTTTTGTGTCTTCTATATCTCCAATTTTATAAGCTCTAGTTGCATCTTGCTACAGAGCATTTAAATGTGTAAATTTCAAGTATTGCCCTGTTAAATAAAGTGATTATTGTGGACTCTGAATACACGTCTCTTTCCTTTTTCTTCATTTAATTGAAGAGATCTGTGTGGGAACCCTGATATAAGTGCACACCATTAAGGTTTTAAAACTGTCCTTGGGCAAAATACCCAAGGTGACATAGTCTATGGTCACACTACCTTGGTGAATAAAAGTATCAATTGCTTTCAAAAACATAAGAATGTCTGTGATTCCAAACTTTTGAATGGTAGTGTACATTTTTACATAAAACAGATCACACTTCAATCCAACAGAACACACTGAACATACTTGAGACAGTCTTAATATAAAGACAACAAACTTCATGTCATTTCACGTTGAAGCATATGCAACAAGATAAAAAAAAAAAAAATCTCACAACTGCATTCCAACTAGGGATGTGCAAAACTCGCCAAATCGCTAAACGTTTACACGGTGCAAAAAAAATGCGTTTAACCATTTAAAAGACAAGGTGGGGGGGCGGGTGACTCGTGGGGGGGAGTGCTTTTTCGCTTCTGTTCTTTGCGAAGCATTTTCGGAAACTAACGTACGTTAGTTTGAATTTCGTAGCGCGCACATGCCCACGTTAGCCTATCACGTGAGAGCTGACTTTTTTTTTTTTTTTTTCTCGGTTAAACGTTTAGAGATTTTCCTAACCGTTTAGCAGTTTTGTTAACGTTTAGCAGTTAAACGTTTAGAAGTCACACCCCTAATTCCAACAACCTTAAAACAGACGTGTGTTCGTCCTCTACCAATCTGCCAGTGGCCCAAAATGCCCGCCAAAATTCCCCTCTTCAAAACCCTTGAGCAGCCTTTTTAAAATCTGTGGGCATTTCTTTAAGGGAATTATTGCCTGGACCTTTTCCAGCCTTTGGTAGGCTTTCCATGGAAACAGCCCAAAACTGGCACATGTAGTCTCACTACTCTGTCATCACCCTCTTAGAACAGATCGGAGCTCTTGAAGCACCATGAATCAACCCTGGCCACTCTCACAGCTCTGAGGGCCCACCCAACCTCCAAGAAGTCCTCCCTGGCTATTACAGGTATTTTAGCTCAACAGGTGTACCTCAAAGCTCAGTCCTTGGCCCATAAATCTTTAGCCCAGCGGTCAGCACTCACGAGTCCTGAAGACACTCACCTCACCCTCTTGGGTGCTTAGCATACAGCACTCACTATCAGTTATAGACACACCAGGCAGGGATGTGCTATAGCGTAGACACCACTCAGATTCCCAGGGGGCGGGTCACAGAAATGTGAAATATTTACATGCCTTTTCCCGCTATTCAACCACTTACCTGTGCCTCAGTTTGTATTTCAATCAACTGCTTTCACCTTAGATCCAACTTCACTGAGTCGATGTGATTGGTTAGAAAATTAGTTGCATCACAGAAAGTGGGTGGGGTTTATCATTCTGAACTGCACCACTTTCAAAAGGTTCAGCGTAGCAAAGAGGCTAAGCCATCTTAGATGTCTGTACTGAAGATGGCGGCTCGAGTACTCGAGTAAGGCATCCTGTGTTTCACAGCCAAGCCATCGATACTCATGCACAAGCCATCTCAGAGAGGGAGTTGGCATACGAGCAGCAGAAACCTGATTCTAGACCAGTACTTCTAATCTGAGACACTGGAATGAATGCGGGTCTCAGAGTTTGGCGAGAGTCTTGTGACTCTAGTGACACCTTGTGCATCCTCTCTCAGAGGAGGTGACCAGCACCTGCCTCTCTCTGGAAAATATCCAAATAATCCACACGACTCTGTCATGGGCACCCCCCTTCCCCACCCCGCCCCGCCCAGTTGCATGGAAGAGGCTCAGTCTTTCTCTGCCTTAAAAACCCCAGCGCTAGTATGAGCTGCCTACCTTCTCTACCATACAACTGCAGTTTCATCAGTATGAAAGCACTAATGCACTCTAAGACTGAATGGGCATGCCTGTAATGTCTTTACACTTGCCTACCCTATTCCACACAGCAAATGCACTGCCTGTTTTCCATGTTCTTGTGAATATGAACATTGTGAATATTGACTTGGCCATGGCAACTGGTTTTCGCCTTAAATCTGTCATCAGCTGCACTGACCCCGGACCTCTGCTGAACAAGACTTTGGCTTGTGGTTTAAATATCTATTTTAAAGGTAATTTGGTTTGGAGGATTTCAGTATATATTTCTGCTAGCTATACTCATGTAAAATTCTCTGATTAACAAGTGTCTCGAGGTTTTCTCAATATGATTGCGATTATGTGATTACAAGTGCCTCTGTATTCATAAAACAGATTACATATTTGTGTCCTATAAAGGACGTCCTGCGTTAATACACGCGATGACACAGTAACACGCATTTATTTGATTTTCTGCACAGATAATGAATGTGACTGCACCCTCACAAAAAGATTTGAGCAGATCTTAATGGTTTCATCTAAACAGATCTCTTTGCATTAACTTAACCTGGTTAAGGCATATTTCAGATGTAGGTTTTAAAATACTACAACAATGATTCCTGTAGGTAGTTGGTAAGTGGTAATTATAATTCATATCATATTTACTCAAATTTTTATTACGGTAAATGGAGTTAAGTATTCATTGTTGTAACCTTTCATCCCATTTTATTCACTATAATGTATTGAAGGAAATATGCTGATTATTATTGTTATTATTAGGACTACTATTATTAATATCATTTTAACATGTTATTGTCATAAAATGCATAAAATGTTCAAAAACATTTACCATGATATGGGTTTAATTATGTTTTCAATGTTTTAAAACTGATGCGTCATATTTCCATTCATATTCCCTTCAAAACAGCATGCAACCAGGGTCTTTTTATTGACTGTAAAACTATGCTTAGAAAATAAAGTAAATATTTAGGTTTTTGCCCTGGACCTTGGGAAATTGCATAGTGCATACTAGGTCAGGCATTTCAACCAATCACAAAAGAGATAAAATCTTAGAAAATAAGGGATTGGTTGGAGAACAAATGCAGCCAATGCAACAGCAAAACCGACAACATTCATGAAGAAACTGATTCACAGGTGCAAATCAGTTTTCCTTATTTCTTAAGCAAAATATTATCAGTCTGTGCTTCCTTAAGCATACAGTCTACATGTGCCTTTCTCTCTCACTCTCTCTCTCCCCACACACACAAGCACAAATAGTCTAAACCAGCACGCCCACACTTACACATGCATACAGATACCTGTATGCATAAAGGTCAATTCTATAATCATACATAGCTAGCAGCTAATTGCATTGCATAAGTTGAAAACTAATAAGAGTGGAAATACAATGCAAGTTTTTTCATCTAAAGCACTTGGAAAAGAAAGTTACAACCCTTTCAGTTTACAAGGCATGTAGTAGGCTAGCACTCCTGTACGCATATGCACACACGCTGAAACCATGTCCATATAAGCGCTTACCGTCTTCTGCAGGAGGTTCGTCTGACAATGGAAAGATAAGGTTTCAACATCATAATTTTTAGAAATGCACATGGAGATTCCGGAATAGATACACTTATTCTCTCACATAGCCGCACACATACATCCTGTATGTGTCCACACACACGCGCACGCGCACACGCACACGTACACGTACACGTACACATACGCACCACTATGTTATCTACTTTCTGGCTAGTATTCAATCAACGCTTGTCCTTAACTTTGACGTGCAAGTAAATACACCTTTTCTTCACAAACTCAGCTTGGTGAGTTAGTTTTTGATGACTGCCGTACCAAACTGTGTTTGTGAAGAAAAAAGATCATTCTTGCTTTTAATTGTTAGTCAATGTTAAGGAGAAAGGGGATGAATAGTTCACAAAGAGGAGCTACAGGGGTGACATGCACACCCATGGGACACTCTCAGTCCAGTTTCCACAGAAACGCGGTTTCTGTGACTTGTCAGTACATGCCCTTACCCGCTGGTTCCTGTGGGGGTTTTTCTGAACGAAGGAAAACAATTAAACACAAACGTTACACCGAGATCTAATGTCGGCCCAATCTGGTGAAGCTTATGGTTTGTTTGTATGATAGACAAACAGACAGGCAATACTTTTCCTACCTTCCACTTTCTTCTCTGAAAAAAAAGATACAAAAAAGTTTTTAACGATGATAGAGGGAAAACTGGTCACTCAAAAAAGATCTTTCAAGATCGCTTACATTTACAAGGAAATGTCTATGAACTGTGTCCACGTCACTTTTTTTACATGTTGCTTTGTTTATTGGCATTTTGTGTAGAAAAATAAATAAGTAAATTTGCTTGTGACGTAATTTAAAAAGCTGTGTACTTTTTTGCTACTGCTGTTGCTGTATATACTAACCAGCAGGTGGCTCTGCAGCTTTTTCTTTCTTGACCTCTAAAAAAAAAGAAAGAAAGAAGACACTCCAAATGTTTATCATTGATCAGGCCAGTTTATCACAGGGACAGGTTTATGTCAGAGTGAAGTACGGATCTGTCGTGCACACGGTCGTGGCCTTTGCTGCCGGAGCTCCGGCTGTCGGACCGCTGGATGAGACACAAAGACACATTCATCACACCCTCAACCTGCCGTACAGTGGAGAGGGACAGAGCACCGTTCCAAAGGACCCGGTTCATCTCTGCGTCGCAGTTCAGCCGTACTCTGACACCCAATCATCTAATACAGGCTTACACGTTTGACAACTGAGCCTATCCCAGTGCTACTGTGGTTTTTACATGAAAGGTAATGCACAAGGCCACTTTCCAGTTTCTTAAATAAATTGCCTCCTAATAAATGACAGAAAGGATATCTATGAATGGATGTGTGCATTTGGGATGTGTGGTGCATCCGGGGTACAGATGCGGGGCATTGAACGTGACCACCAATAGTGATCCAACCGAATCCAAGCATCCTGCCAACTTTCTAACACACATTGGATGACTAACACCCCTTAGTGTGTTTTTTGCTATTTGTTTATTCGAGGGAAGACACATTGACATGGAATATTTTGAATGACATGAATCGCACTCTGTTGCTGTATATACTAACCAGGAGGTGGCTCTGCAGGCTTTTCTTTCTTGGCCGCTAAAAAAAAGAAAGAAAGAAGACACTCAAAATGTTTATCATTGATCAGGCCAGTTTATCACAGGGACAGGTTTATGTGTCACAGTGAAGTACGGATCTGTCGTGCACACGGTCGTGGCCTTTGCTGCCGGAGCTCCAGCTGTCAAACCGCTGGATGAGACACAAAGACACATTCATCACACCCTCAACCTGCCGTACAGTGGAGCGGGACAGAGCACCGTTCCAAAGGACCCGGTTCATCTCTGCGTCGCAGTTCAGCCGTACTCTGACACCCAATCATGTAATACAGGCTTACACGTTTGACAACTGAACCTATCGCAGTGCTACTGCGGTTTTTACATGAATGGTAATGCACAAGGCCACGTACCAGTTTCTTAAATAAATTGCCTCCTAATAAATGACAGAAAGGATATCTATGAATGGATGTGTGCATTTGGGATGTGTGGTGCATCCGGGGTACAGATGCGGGGCATTGAACGTGACCACCAATAGTGATCCAACCGAACCCAAGCATCCTGCCAACTTTCTAACACACATTGGATGACTAATACCCCTTAGTGTGTTTTTTGCTATTTGTTTATTCGAGGGAAGACACATTGACATGGAATATTTTGAATGACATGAATCGCACTCTGTTGCTGTATATACTAACCAGGAGGTGGCGCTGCAGCCTTTTCTTTCTTGGCCGCTAAAAAAAAGAAAGAAAGAAGACACTCAAAATGTATATCATTGATTAGGCCAGTTTATCACAGGGACAGGTTTATGTGTCACAGTGAAGTACGGATCTGTCGTGCACACGGTCGTGGCCTTTGCTGCCAGAGCTCCAGCTGTCAGACCGCTGGATGAGACACAAAGACACATTCATCACACCCTCAACCTGCCGTACAGTGGAGCGGGACAGAGCACCGTTCCAAAGGACCCGGTTCATCTCTGCGTCGCAGTTCAGCCGTACTCTGACACCCAATCATCTAATACAGGCTTACACATTTGACAACTGAGCCTATCCCAGTGCTACTGTGGTTTTTACATGAAAGGTAATGCACAAGGCCACGTACCAGTTTCTTAAATAAATTGCCTCCTAATAAATGACAGAAAGGATATCTATGAATGGATGTGTGCATTTGGGATGTGTGGTGCATCCGGGGTACAGATGCGGGGCACTGAACGTGATCACCAATAGTGATCCAACCGAACCCAAGCATCCTGCCAACTTTATAACACACATTGGATGCCTAACACCCCTTAGTGTGTTTTTTGCTATTTGTTTATTCGAGGGAAGACACATTGACATGGAATATTTTGAATGACATGAATCGCACTTTGTTGCTGTATATACTAACCAGCAGGTGGCGCTGCAGCCTTTTCTTTCTTGACCACTAAAAAAAAGAAAGAAAGAAGACACAGGCCAGTTTATCACAGGGACAGGTTTAAGTGAAGTACGGATCTGCACATGGCATTTTGAATTACATGAATCACACGCGCACACACACACACACACACACACACACACACACACACACACACACACACACACACACACACACACACACACACACACACACACACACACACACACACACACACACACACACACACACACACACACACACACTCCTAATCACCTCTGATCAAAGATCCCAACCACCCTCCAGCTGATGACACAAGCATGGTATTACAACCAGCAAAAGCCTTTCATTAGAGCAAATAAATCAATATAAAGCCCTGTGGACGAAAAGCAGGTTTTTACCCACATGACGTTCTCTGTTCATGGAACAAACACTAAGGGCCTGATTTACTAAGATATTTAGCGTGTGCAAAACCTTTTCGGACAATCAAAACTAATAACACAACCAGTGATTGGTGCAAGACAAATTCCATGACCGACCGTTGGCCATGATATTGGTTTTGCGTGTGCTAAAAGGTTTTGCACATGCTAAAGGTGTTAGTAAATCAAGCCCTTTGTAGAAAAAAAGAAATGCCTGGCAAGTATTCATTTGTGCTGTATATGATGGTCATGGTTTCAGTTTAGAAAAAGTTAAAAGCCAGACTGCAAAAACAAAACTAAATTGAAACTAAAACCGACTTGCCTTTCACTCAATTTATAAACAATGTACGTCACCATAATACACTCAATTATTCTAAAATGTATATTTCATCCACCATAACTCAGTACTCCAAAAATACGTAAGTATTCCAAAGCAGGGGCCACATGTATAAACAGTGCTGAGCAGAAACATGCCCTCTGAAAGCTGCGTAAGCGAGTTTCCACGCAAAAATTCAGATGTATAAAATAAGAGAACCTTTGTACCGCTGCACACGCTGGACACCATACGTACACAGTGTTTGGAGGCAACGTGATATGGTGACACCATGATCAAAAGGCAGAGGGAGAAAATGCTAAACTTTGCGTAAGCAGATTTCCAACTTTCTCCCTGAGTATTCTTTTACGCATTCTTTTACTCAGAGTTTTATGCATGTGGCCCCAGGTGTTTAGGATGGGTGAACTTTTTGTCCTGGGGATGATTTTTCCCTCAGCCGTATGTGTCAATGAATAGAAAGCAGCATAAATGTGTTAGTCTTCTGAACAGTATTTAATTCAATAAAAATTGACACAGCAACTAAATCTTAAGCAAATATCACAATGGACTAGACCAGGGGTTCCCAACCCAGGTCCTGAAGTACCTTAGTGCATGTTTAATTGCTATTGCTGACATATACTGAGCTCTTAATTACTTTTAATTAGACACTTAATGTCAAATGAGGGATGATTTACCCTCTAAATGCCACCCTACATTAAACAGTTATTCGTGTTACAAAGAATGAATACTCTCTTTAGATTTTCATCTAAAGGTTTCATAAGAGCAGTTATTATACAGGGTTGAGTCACCATCGTTTGCTTTCTCTTTGATCCCAAAATTTTCCACAAAAGTTTAGTTTCAATTGCAAGTGTACACACTTTAAGCATTTAAGACTTGTATTGATTTCACCTGTAGGTCCATTACAGATATTATCCATTGCAGATATTTCAAAAGGAATAATATGCCACAATATATCTCTTTAGATGAAAATGGAATATTAACTGTAATTCAAGTGCTTATTCAAGTAGCCCCCGAAAAATATGTTGTTCTAGAGATTTTTTTTGTTAAATTTAGGGGCAGAGTACAGTATAGCAGCACTGAGCCCACAAATAGCGCCCCCTCCCTGTGGAGGAGGGCACTCCAGATTAAAGGTACAGTCAACTGACATATCTATCTAACCTATCTATCTCTTATTAAGCTGGTCACAGAGCTCAGACCATGGGTTTTGTAGGTGAGGCCCTGGGGTTCAGAGAGCAGACTGTGAAGGTTCAGAGGTCAGGCCGTGATGTTCAGCGGGGTTCGGAGGTCAAGCCATGAGTTTCAGAGGGGTTTGTCGGTCAGGCCGTGGGGTTCAGAGGTTAGACTGTGGGGTTCACAGGTCAGGCCGTGAGGTTCACAAAGGTTGAGCGGTCAGGCCGTGGTGTTCAGCGGGGTTCGGCGGTCAGGCCGTGGGGTTCAGAGGTCAGACTGTGGGGTTCACAGGTCAGGCCGTGAGGTTCAGCGGGGTTCGGCGGTCAGGCCGTGGAGTTCAGAGGTTAGCCTATGTGTGCTGAAGTGCCTGCTGACTCCGCAGTCAGGAATAGGGGATAGGGTGGCAAGCTTCCTCACGCTATCCATCACTCTAAGTTATAAGATACGGCTCTTGGCCTTGACCAGCTTCTCATGCCCCATGACTAGGTCTGCCTCGTGGTTTAATTCTGACATACCGTACGCCCGACACATCTATTTTTGGTAAGATTTGTCTTTCAGGCGTGCAATCTTTTAAGTGGCCTCAGCGCCTGCAGTTTCTACAAGTCCTGGAAACAGAACTGTTAGTGAGGGGAAAAATGGGTCACCAGACTGCTATATCCTGCTATTCTATGTCGACGGACGTTTGGAGAAATTGTGGGGCGAGCGGACTCCATTTGTCGCAGGCAGACTCCTGAGGAGTCCAGAAGGGGGGGGGGGGGGGGGGGGGGGTCTGGATTCATAGTGTTGCACTTGGTCGACAGCTGCACAGTAAAATGCCTAGTACTAATTTAACTCAAACAGAGTTATATCACGGGAGCAAGTCCAAGAGGGTTCAAATTTACTCAACCAGGGTAAAACTGTCAGGGTTGATTTAACATTTTACTGTGCATGATCTGGGAGAAGGGGGGGGGGGGGGGGGCTTTTCCTTGTGGGATATCATTGCTAGGGACAGTTTTGCCACTCTTAGCCCTGGAGATGGAGGGAGAAAAAAAATGGTGAAGGCTTGGAATCACCATGGAAACCACCTCTCTCTCTCTCTCCTGTGCAATACCCAGCTGTGGCAGAGCTAGGTTGTTAATGGTCTGTAGCCTAATATTTATATGTACTGGTTTCTAGGGAACGATAATATGCCACGAATGATTATATGAAAGAAAGGCTCTTTGACAAGTGACATCAAACACGGCCAACAAAAACAAGAAAGGTGTGAATTTTACAAGCTCATTGTGTGAAGACTCTTTCCCGCCTTCTCCAGTGCCGTTCAACACTACACACCCCACCTCCACCTCCACCCCTCCCCCTCCGTCTCTCGGTCAATGTCCTGTCAGCACTCTCTCCATCACCGCCTGGTCCCGGCTCGTCCCGGACGTTCCACCCTCTCCCCATTCCGAAGCCCCTAACAGCAGCGATAAGTCATCGCACATTTGGAGCTAACCCTCTGAGTCACTGCTAATGCACAATGATGCCCGCGCGCCTCGGTGTGCATCTACATTAACAATCACTGTACGTCTTCATTTGCCCGCCTGTCCACGCGCCCTGTGTGTATTCGTGTCTTATAATCGCCTTCCTTTTCCCCGCTGTCTGTACCCATATTGATCGTATCGCTCCCTCTCACTGTCAAGATTTGCCCTGTCCACAAGCTGTAGGAACGCTTGCTCCAGTGGTACGCCGGAAAAGGTTTTAACGAACGCAGTGAAGATCATTCATTTCTACAGGTTGCTTAGCTTGCTATATCATCGATGAGGGGCTGGGATTAAGAGAGGCCTAAAAATCCTGTAAACATGGAGAAATGGGTAGAAACAGGGGGACGCAGCAGAGATAAAGGGATGGGAGTGGAGTACTGCAACGGGTAAGATATGGAGAGAGAGAAATTTCTTAGAGAGAAAGGCGGTCATTTACATTTTAACATTTTACATTTTAGACATTTGGCAGACGCTCTTATCCAGAGCGACGTACATTAGTGCATTTTCCAACCTAAAACAAGTGCGTTAAAACCACCCTAAAAGGTAAATACGAATTCAAACACCAGGCGCAGTCAGTATGATTTTTTTTTTTTTTTTTTTGGGGGGGGGGGGGGGGGGGACCACACGATATCAATCATTGGCATGCACAACAGTAAGCCAATAAGTAACCTTACAAGTACTAAACTAGAGGCTTGAAACACTTAAACAAGGTCATAAGACAGAGAGAGATATGGAGAGAGAGAAATGGATAGTTGGGTATATATTAATAAAAACAGTGTGTCAGCCAGGCACCTTTTCCTTTAATCTCAGTTTCACCCGCTCACTAGCACCCGCCGTAAGCGTCCCTGACTCCCCTCTGTATCC
Source organism: Synaphobranchus kaupii (assembly GCA_029718625.1). Lineage (NCBI taxonomy): Eukaryota > Metazoa > Chordata > Actinopteri > Anguilliformes > Synaphobranchidae > Synaphobranchus > Synaphobranchus kaupii. The sequence goes on along the minus strand of CM056386.1, from coordinate 43,404,304 downwards.
CTGCCTCTGTAGACTGAGAGGCCAGTAAATGTTCATTTCCTAGGCCCACATTTAAGCATTAGAAATCCATTTAAGCATTGGCAGATGCCACCAATCCAGGGACCTTCAAATCTAAAGTGTTTCAAAACAGATCTTCATTGGATTGGAATATCTCCCCTTGAAGCATTGAAACAGCAAAGGAATGTTGGTGTTAGACGGGGCAATTCGCTCCAAAATCTAATTATCGCCATCAATGATCAACACCTCACCCCCTTTTTATGAATCGAAAATCCATTCAAATGTGCTTCAGTGGCTCTATGTCTATGGGCATGCAGCCATTCTGCGGCTCTGAATGGGCACAGTGACTGACAGGTAAATAAAGTTAATCAGTTAAAACACTCGCCATTGTCCCCATTTACTTTTGCTAAGTTAGCTATTTCCTTCAGGTTTCCATGATTAATAATGGTAGAGATATAGCCTGTATATCACCATGGTATTCAGTATGAGGAGCATAGGTTTTCTGGCTACAGGTGCTTTTCTACAGTACACAGATGTGGTTGAATTGGAACTTAAGGAATTGTACTTAAGATAGCTAACCTTTGCTAGCTAGAAAACAGATTGACACATGGCTTACCGTTACAATCAATAATGTCATTATTAACTTTGTCCTTCCAAACCTAACTCGTCCAACAATTTTGATTCTACAGACATAACAAAACTTATGTACCATAAACCTCCCTACTATTAAACTATTAAGCATAAACCTCCCTACTATTAAACTATTAAGCATAAACCTCCCTACTATTAAACTATTAAGCATAAACCTCCCTAATATTAAACTATTAAGCATTAAGAATAAATCAGTTGGTATTGACTTAATGTTACTTTCAGCATGCTTCAAAATTCTAAACTGGCAACAATTACTATAGAAGTAACAGAGAATTTTGGCTAACATTTATACCCACATGCTACTTGTGAGCTACAAAGTTGACTTGTGAGCTACAAAGCTAATGTCTGAAATTTGGTATTTTCAAATGAGGTTGGAGTAAAAACTTTTTTTTTTTTAAAAAGAGTATATTGTAATTTTATTTTACTGTGAAAAATAGAATGCATGTGCTAAACCCTAATTCCACTCAGTTTAAATGAAAACCTTAAAAATAACCTAAATCCACTCAGTTTAAATGAAAACCTTAAAAATATTTAACACTTAAGTTTAAAACGAGGTTAATTGTCCCAAGGTAATGCCTGAGTGAGCGAAAGCCAGAATCTAGATGTCTGGAGGGGTGGATATCTTGGTTGAGAGAGGTTTTGACATGTTGTGACATAAACGGACTAGGTTAACCCCAATATAGCTCAGGTTTTATCCAGATATGGCCTTGCTATGTCCTAGTAGGCTATAAAACTTTCACCTTTCGACCAAATGTAGGGTCAAATGTAGGGTTTGTCAACACAAAAATGTTCCCTGGGGCATAGTGGGGCATATTTTTTGAGTTGTGTGAGTTTCTATTAGCAGCTGCAACCTTGGCTCCCATACACACATTTTGTCAGCAGGGATCACTTTTTAATTCTGACACCCTCTTAACACTATTTCCCACTCACCGGTCTCCAAATCTGGTGATTCAACCTGATGAACTTGCAGCAGTGCATACACCGATTAGCCACAACATTAATACCACTGACAGGTGAAGTGAATAACATTGATTATTTCGTTGTTACTTTGGTTCTGTACTCTAGCACTTTGAGTTTGAGGATACAATGACAATGAGGTTGAAGTGCAGACTGTCAGCTTTAATTTGAGGGTATTTTCATCCATATCGGATGAACCGTTTAGAAATTATAGAAACCTTTGTACATAGCCCCCCCCCCCCCCCTATTTTTGGGCATCATAAAATATTGGACAGTTTAAAATAATGTAGAATAAAGTAATCATTTTTAATATTTGGTCACATATCCTTTGCATGCCATGACTTCCTGATGCCTGTGACCCAACAACATCAAAAGACTCTTGATATCTTATTTTCTGGTACTCTTACAAGCGATAATATAACGTCTCTGCATTTGAATGAATCTCTGTGGGAATTGGGGGGTGGGACTAGATTTAGCTGTAAATTATGCTGGAACAGTATGGAATACATGGTTGGCGAAATGGCTGTAAGTCATCAAGGGTCTGAGGTATCAAACAAGCCTCAAACCATGACTCTGCTGCCAGATATTCTGTAGATATGAATGGATGACTTTAAGGGTTGTTTCTCCTGACAAATTTTCCAATTGAAAAATAAGTCAGGAAAAGAAACCCTTCAAGTTATGGATGAAAATACCCTCAAATTAAAGCTGACAGTCTGCACTTCAACCTCATTGTCATTGTATCCTTTTACACTCAAAGTAACAAAAAATGTGTCATTGTCCAATTAATTATGGTGCTCACTGTATATATATATACATATATATATATATATATACTGTAGACAGGCTAATTGACTGGATGGAGTCTTGAGATGTGAGGCCACAGAAAATAATCAAGATTCAGTCAAATGATGCTGAATGACAGAAATTTGGTTATTTTTATCTAAGTCAGAACAAAGGTTTTGTGTGGTAAGAGAGGTGGTTATAACCATTTAGTGAGTGGTATGAATAATGAAGGTGTCACTCTGAAAAGACTAGACTCTGAATACTGCCTTTTAGAAGATTAGGGACAAATGGCTTCTGCTTGGGCATACAATATGGGCGCCAAAGGTATGTGCAATGTCTTAGATGTCACGCTTGCAACAAGGAAGCTAATGGAACAAATGGGTAACAAGATCTGCCAATAACTTACTACAGCCACTCATCTAGAGAGGTCTGGAATATTTCCTGCATTCCCAGTAAGATTTAAGTAGGGCGACCTTTTGCCAGTTAATCCTGGTTCTTGGATAACAGATGCAATGCGCTTGGTTTAACTTTGTCAACCCATTAAGAAGCCAAGGCTTTGAAGATCTTAAGAGAACTGTGTGCCTTTATGCCACCATATAGAGAAGAACAAGCAAAACTGTGTCGGCTGCTTGACAAGATGCAAGCTACGTAGGAAGGAAGCAAGTAATCTGCAGAAGGTGAAACCGATTTTAAATGAACAGATTTCCATCTGTTCATTTAATAGCTGCTGGCACACAGAATAGTACTGCAACAATGCGTTTCCACCATTTCAGGTTGTTGATCACTTATTGATGCCTGTCAAAGCAGTCAGTCCAAAGAGATGTCACAGCTTTGTTTAAATTCCTGATGCTGCAGTTATGTTAATTTAATTTGCATAATCACCTGTGTCTCATGTCTCAATTTGACTCAAATGGCCTCAATGGTCACAGTTTAGAATTCCATCTAAGGGCCTCCACAGTGTACACTCCGCTATAGTACTCCGACCTAATGTGTTTCATGTTAGCGGTCAAATCAATTGCAAAATGTATGTTTGAATTGACTATTAACATGAAATACAGAAAAGATGACTGCTATACCATGGGGTACCAAATGCGACATAAAGTCCTATTAATTTACCATGCATTTTTTCCACACATTTAATGAAAATGAAACGAGGGTCAACCTCGGTTCGGTATTTGGTCTTTGGAGGGAGCTCAAAGAATCACAATGCTTGAGAAGTGACGCAGAGATGGCCACTTTTCTACTTGAAGCGTTAGCCAGCAAGCAAACTATCAGATAGGTGATCAGATCGATCATATAATGTTAGTTATTATCTTCCTTGTTAAGCTGGGGTTCGGACCATAATTTATTACAGCATGACCGAAAAGAGTATTTCTATGGCATTTTGCATTTCTCATCATCTCACACTGAGACATTAGTGTTAGCTAGCTTGCTACCCAGATAGCGGGCTCCCGGTGTATGCTGTTAGCTGTTTGCACATTGGTATACGAGAGGTCATCTAGCATTGGTCCGACGGACCTGTTAGCGACCGGCAGAATCAGCAGGAGGGCTTCTAGCTGTTTTGCAGCTCGGTTTACCAGCGGTGAAGTTCTGCAGGCGTTAAAATGGCCGGATTGGAACACCTGCAAGACCCATTAGTGTGCTGGGCGCTAGCCTCACTCCACTCACAAACCATTGCCAACTCACCAGATGCAATCCTTACTGCTAACATTGCCCCGCTGATGAATCACGGGACGAAAAACTACCAGCGTAGTCCGACTTTAATTGACTAGCTTAGTGGTCCGATACATATAGTTTGGTGGTCCGATATCAGCATGCTATCTGGGTAACGTTAGCTAAGTTATGTAACATTAGCTTATTAATTAATTATTCTTGGTTATAGCTCCATTGCATGCCTTGGTGAAGACACATCAATCTATGCCTTACTACAATATTGAAAGAAATACTTATCCATTATGAATAAATATGTCCATTGTGGGCTATAACCCGTTGCCTAAGATAGATGGATAGCTCTAATAAAGAAAATATTTACATATAGCTAGAAGGGACAAGATGCATGCAAACTCATTAGCTAACGTTAGCTATATCATAAAGTCCTAGTGAACATTTTTGTGTTGAAAAGACGGTGAAACGCTGTCCGGCTAAATTTGTTTGAAAAGTGAAAGTTTTTTTAACCGGCTAGAATGTTGCCAGGCTTTACCTTGGGCTAAATTGACACGTTTATTTCAAAACGCCTCTCATTCTGAGATTTCTACCTCTCCAGACGTCTATATTCTGGCTTTTGCTCACTGGGGTTACATGAATCTTGAAACACCACCACATAGAGTAACATAAATCTATGGAGATAATGCATTTCTACATAGCCTATTGCAAAATGTGTTTATGAATTCATTACTTGTCCAACCCAACCACAAAATATTCGACATTCGACATGATTGAGCCTGATTCTGTCTCTGACTCCACTCTTCACACTCAGATGAAGTAACGTTATGTACACAAAATGCAGATGAAACAATCTGGCAACCAGTTGAGGGTCGTGTGCTTCCACTTCCGGCTGTGTTGTTATGAGATGCAATCTCCATATGAGACACTAGAGGGGGTGAAATGCTGTATCTATAGCCTTTAAATGTGGATTATCCCATATAAAGCTCAATAAGCTAAATGATTTATTATTTAATCATTTAGCTAAATATATGAACACTAATGCTAGCTAAATGTGGAAAACATTTACTAAATGTATGAAACATTTAGCTAAATATTTAGCTATATATGGTAAAATAATAGCGTTTTATGTCACATTCGGCAGCCCATACTATACAAAGGCAATTATTTCATTACACTATTCACACCATATGCAAAATCAGGTGTCCATTATTGATAATAAACATACTTTGCAATATTATTGGCTTGAGAACACTGTAAAGCATTATAATGTGTAATAATTGCATATGCACATAAAATACATTGTTTAAGGTTGTTCCGCATTAATAAATGCTACTGAATGTGTTAATAAGTAGGAGTCATATGTGACTGGAATACAGAGACTCCACACAAAGTAACAATATGCACTGTTGAGACTGGGTGTAGCTACAGTAATGACTATGCTTATGAGAACTTAAATCTGAAAACCCTGGCCTGTTATATATAAAATATTATAGGACTTGTATGTTTCACAGCAAAGCGCAAATATATTCAAAAGAGTTATTAAAGTATTAGCATTTAAGCCATTTACTAAAGTGCTACTGAAATGTGTGAATTCAGATGATTAATTAATGCTGTAGCTCCAGACTGGTTGTATGCAGCATGCAGTTTTTGATATGCAATTTATTTTATACATTAAAGCATAATTAATGGGTTATTCATCAGCTTAAGGGGACAATTTCTATAATCATGACAGCATTAATTATCATAGGTATTATAATTAAATACGTATAAGATGACGTTTGGGAGCCATTGGCATCATAAAGGTCCCCTCAGGTAACATCAGCTCGAGATTCTCATTAGCTGCGGACAGCCTGTACTGTACACATGTTTACATTGCCAGATTTTTTCGCAGCCTGGCCAATGGTCTGTGAACTTGTGGTAAATATTGAATTATAACACAGAGAAAATTTTGTCCCAGGCCTGGCAATTTCACCCAGCAGCCCAGCATGCCCTATGTTCCACCTGCATTTCATTGGAGGAATACATTTAGGGATCGATTTACTAAGATCCCACATAAGGGGTGTTATTTTGCACGCGCAGCCAAAGTATTTGCATGTGTTATCATTTCACACTTTGCGCGTGATCAACTAAGAGACATTATGTACAAACCCCAATTCTAAAAGAGTTGGGATATTATGTAAATTACTCCAGCTGCAAACAGCCGTATTTAAATGAGAGATTTTGCGTGTTTGGAATGGTTACACTGTGAAAAAGTATCTTGTAAGAAAATTTATTTAATGAATGGAAAAAATTTATATATTCTGTTATTTTAGGGGATGACCGTTAAATAATGAGTTATTGCCATTATGCTATATGACGGTGTTCTGAAAAGATTTTACAAACATTTTACTTTAACCCTTTAATGACCGCTGAACCGTTTGGTACAGCACGTTTTGAGTCTTGATATCTTGTTGAAAAATATGTTGGACTTAACTCCACCTGACTAAGCCATCTCTACCACGTACACCGATAGAGAGAGCTCAAGTCCAACAGTTAAGTCCAACATATTTTTCAACAAGATATCAAGACTCAAAAAGTGCTCTACCAAATGGTTGAGCTGCCATTAAATGGTTAAAAATACAGTTTTTTCACAGTACCCTTTTTTGACATTGACAGTGTTTTGAAAACACTGTCAATGGCATGTAGAATAACAGCAATAACTCATTATTTAACCATAATCCCATAAAATAACAGGATTTATACAGCTAAATAACAGGATTTATATATTCATACAGTTTCCCTCCTTCATTACATGGTTTTTCACTGGAAACATTGCTGCAGTTACTTTATAGTATTTGTTTACAGTGCAGGTATAGGCTACTGTTACACTGAACAAACTGGTGGTTTACAACAAACTGTTTCACTGGCTGTCTCTTAGTTTCTGCTGGTAGTTACAGATGTTTGTCAGGACTGAAATGATAGTAATGCCGAACAAAGGCAAAAGACAGTAACTTCATTTTTTGTTGAAAATTTGTTATTGTCATTCTTGTGACATTAAAGACATGCTTTACCACATGGACAAGTATCATGTCTCTACTGGTATGTTTTTTGGACAAAATATGGGGTCAATTTACAGTAACTACAAAAATCCTTAGAGAAGCCAAGGCAAACCACCGTAACTTCAGTTACTGTATTCTGCTTTTGTTTTGCCCCGCTCAAGTGGAGATATTGTACTCTACGTGAAGTTACCGTTTTGCCACGCTTCAAAGTTACTGTATTTTGCCTTGGTATTATCTACTGTTAATGCTGAATCACACTTGGACACACACAGAATTTAGCTAAGATTGTCATCATTATAGCTTGGCACCAGTTTCAGCAGAATAGCTGAATATTCTCACGGGAAAATGCTGGTGGAAATGGCTTGTTATCCAATGGGGATAATTATTCTTTTAGGGCATGGAGCATTTGTGGAGCAAATGGAGAAAAGAAAATTAGCAAAAATAAGTTTGGGGCTACATTGTGTGGATGTGCAAAGTATCTGAATTCTGTGTGTTTACATGAGGTCAGAGGTCAGAACTTAATGTTCTTAAGGACTGAGAGTCTGTGGTCATTGTGGTTATTTCTGTAGGAAACCCTGAAAAATCTCTTGGTGTTGTAGGCTATATGTATGGGGCATGCCCCGCCAAGCCATAATTTGGCATACCTGCCATCCAAATCCAGCACAGCGCCATGCCTGGCCTTGAATATCCCTAGGGTCTTTGCTTCTACCACATGTTCTGGCAAGCAACTGCACACACTAAAAACCCTGTGTGAAAAAATATACTTCCTGTTGTCAGTGCAAAATGTATCTTTATCCACCTATGATACCTTGTTCTGCTGACAGAACACAGCCTGGAAGATTTTGTGTAATCCACTTTATTAATCCTTAAATCCCTCATCCCCCCATTAGTCTCCTTGAATACATCTTGGAACAGTCCTGCCGACTGAACCAACTGCAAAGCCAGTACTTGGCATATAAAGCAGTACTTTGCGTACTGATCTGTCTGGTATTGAATTCTGGACATGGTTGGACAGCACCACTCCCAATCAACCCCCCACCGCTAACCCAATCCCCCCTTACCCCAGCCTCCCCAAGTATGCTGTCCACAACCAGCTCTGGCATGATTTGAATTCAAAACCAGGCAACAGATCAGCACGCCAAGTACTGGTTTTACGAGATCCATATTTATATCTGCGGAATCACAAATTCTAAATGCTACTTATAAGCAGACTGCTGCCTTTTTGCAGCAGGTTAAATGCAGCTCTTATAAGCGTCCATAGAAAACTGCTGCCGCTCCTCCTCTCTGATTCCCCCCATCTTTCTTTCTCTACCTCCCCTGACCTTTCCAAATTCTGCTGATGATTTCAGTCTGCTGACTCTCTCTCACACACTCTGTTTCTCTCTCCCTCCTCTCTCCGTGTCTCTCCCTCTCTCTTGCCCTCCCCCTCCTTCTCAATCTCTTGCTATCCCTCTATCTCCCTCTACCACCCTCCTTCTCGTCCTCTCTCTCTCTCTCAGTGTAACCTCTCTGGAATGTTCACTTACTTAAGCTCTCTGACATTTCAGCCAACTCCTCCTCCCTCCTCCCAGGCTTCTATGTTAAACAATGTCAGTTTCCACTGAATCAGTGTGTAGATGTGAAATAGGATCTATATAATATTGATTAAAATGTGGATATATTTTAACAATATGTCCTCCTAATACACCAAGGTTGATTTCTAATTTTTGGGGTTAGCCTGAATGAATATAAAAAATTGGGCTTCTCAAAATAATTTTGCGAAATAGTGGGAGGCGGTCATGCAAATAGATTACTTTAGTACGTGTAAAGTGATTTACTAAGCCCAAAAGGAAGTTTGGGAAAGGTATTTTAGTACAAATGGTATTAAAAGACATGGAATCGATAAGATGACGGCTGTCATCTTAGCAAGACACGTACCGGTGTGTTTGGAATATCTATAACTGAACGTTCTGAATGATTGCGTAACAATGCTCAAAATACACAAAAAGATAATTCATGGATAGCCTACATTGTAAGTGGTCGGGTTTGGAGGACCAGACGCGACTGAAAGGGGATCTGAAAGTTGTCCCACGAAGCGTGAGAAACAACCAATAAAAAGGGTGAAGGGAGTCAGTGAACGGAGCAGAGAGAAAGAAACAGAAAGCGAATATAACTCCCGGCGTACAGCCAAAATATAGCAACCCAGATAAGTGGGCGAGAACTCGTAGATTTCGAGCAGAGAAAATAAACAATAACGGAAAAGCATCCCGGCATAAGCCAAACAAATAACAACCCAAAAAACAGGGTGAAGCTCGTAGACTTGAGCAGAGAATAGAAAAGAAAACGATTGCCTCTAGCTCAATAACTATCAATGAGCTAAAATAAAAGGCAAACGGAAACGAGGCGAAACGGAGGTTACTGTCTAGTAGCGAGACAGGGAAAAGAAAGGAAATAAAGTGTAAGGAGAACGGAAACCTAAAAACTGAATTCTCTAACACTCTACAAGTCCCGTGTGTTCTTTTGAAACTGAAAAGGACAAGTGGTCGCCTGAAATCCTATACCGCGTTACCTGGCTTAGCGTGGCAAGAATGACACAAAAGCCCCGAACAACGAGTGAACGGAGCTTAAGTAGGGCAGAGCGCACCTGAAAGAAATAATTAATTAGTCCCAGAGAACGAAAACTAAAGACGGGAGCGCCCTCTCACGGCCCCGAGAGGCAACGCCTGAAAACAGAACCTGAACAGGCAGAAAACCATGCCATACAATACATAGGCTACATCATGAACAGTAAGAATATTTTTTTAAGCAAATCGTGTTACAGAATACAAGAGTAACTAGTATTTGAATAAAACAATCAATACGACGTCTATTATAACAAACAGTGAATAACAAGCAAATCAAAACTTTATAAAAAAAATAAAACCCATGATCAAATGGAAATGTGATTTTATGTGGCACTTACGGCCTGAGTAGGCTTACTGCTAGTAGACTGAGCATAGTTATAATTTCAGTCCTGACAAACATCTGCAACTCCCGGCATAAACTAAGAAACTCTAGTGAAACAGCATAAAAACAACATTGCTGCCAGTCTTTTCACCGTTCTCTTACAGTATAACCATTCCAAACACGCAAAATCTCCATTTAAATATGGCTGTTTGCGGCTGGAGAAATTTACATAATGACTCTTATTTGATCACCCACAAATACACCCCTTATTTTGGGATTTTAGTAAATCGACCTCCAAATGTAGGAATATGCTACGGATCATTTATAAGTTTGACTTGTATTTTGTAAGCTTGTTGCAAATGTGGAAAGTAAATTTAGTTTGCAAACTAACAAATATTCTTTCTATTTTGATAGTATACATTCTTCCTGGGAATACAAGTATGTATTTGTGGGTTTCACAAGTCTGTAATTTGACAAAATTATTGAATTGTATAAAAATTATATGGACATTAAGCAATCATGCTACGTTATTTTAAACACTAATGAGACCTAATTCTCAGTGGTGCAAACTATCTGAATAGTCTGCTTCCACAGACTGAGTGTGTATCTCTTGAGAGAAGCTAATATCGTGCAATATCGATCCCTATGCACACGAACACAGGCACTGCTGCCCAGCATGCACAATAGATGAGGTCTGGGTTTATGTTTAGTTACCCACTGAAGGCAGAAACAGGTGCGTAGTTCAAATAACACACTGGATTCATACAGCTTGCATAGCTTCTCACTCAGTAACGCATGCCAATACAAACCAACAAATACACACACACAGTCTCTCTCTCACTGTATAACACACACACATACACACACTCTCTCTCCCACACACACACACACACACACACATGCACTCTCTATCTCTGTCTCACACACACTAAACCTCGCAGAATGCAGAAGAACACCGTTTAAGAACGCCGTTTAACTCCAGATGATTTTTGTTTGAATGAGACTGGTAAACAAAGCAACAGGATGTTATAGAGATAAAGGCCAGAGATACAGACTGAGGGTACATTGTGCTTTTAGTAAAATCGTCACGAACGCACGTAGGCATTTTCCAAATGTGCCTAATTGAAATGGGCAAACACATCAGAAGATTCTAAAAAAGGAAGGCCATAAAGATCGGTAGGCAGAGCTGCTATTTTTAACTTTTAGCGTGTAGTTTAGCGATAATGGCATTGCTGGTATTTGGCCAGTGTCCACCCGTGGGTTGGGTGGCTGATGGAGTTTCACTGTTTTATGATGAGAGACGCTGATGTGATGGTTTGGCAGCAAAAAGGTACCCTTAAGCTGCTCTGTATATCAGCGAGTTGTTCAGTCCGACAGATCCAGCGAGATGATCGATGGCTAATAAACATGAGATTGGAGAGAGGTGAAGTGAGGGAAAAGGTATTGCAAGTACAGGGGAGGAAGGAGAGAAGGAAAGTAGAAAAGTGCAAGTGATGGACAGAGAAATAGCCAGAGCAAAAAGGAAAGAGGGAAGAAAAGGAAGAGAGAGACAGTAGAACAGGGACATGTAGAGGAGGCATGCCTTTTTTGCCCTGGATGACCAAGTGCCCCTCTGAGATATATAATATTTATTCCAGATTTATTCAAGGGCACTTTGCCCAAAATCTAATTATTACCATCAACAAGCAATACCAATCAAAAATGCAACCTAACTAATTATCGCTAAACTACAACTAAACTTCAACTTTGCTAGTTAGAAAACAGAGATCAACATGCCTTAACAGGACCTGTCATAATTAACTTAGTGAGATTTACCTAGAACAAGCACATGGTTGCTTTTCTGAGGTGCACACTACTTTTCTTCTACAGAATCTTTTTTCTTGTTATTGCAGTTCTTCCAGACCTAACGCTTTCTACAATTTTTCAAGCCAGACATATCCAACTTAACAACCATAAACCTCACTCACTCCTTGAGTTGCTCTAATTTTGCTAAACTATACTACATATGCTTTTTAAGTTATAAAGCTTAGCAAACTAATGTATGAGAGGGCTTTACTCGCTGAAGTTTTGCCAGATCGGACAACTAAATTCAGGCAAGGTAATAATGGCAAAAATTCCTTTACGTATTAGTCTGGTCATATCACAAGTGATGCAACCTAAGGAATCCAAAAACATAAATTGTACATAAACAACAGTTTATAACACCTACATGAAGCATTTATAAAGTACATTATGATAAGTTAAACAATTCATTGCAGGTGATACAGCCATGAAATGAGGGATAAAACAGCTCAACAGCTTCAGGTGAGATCGAAAAGGTGAATATAGAAAGGGAAATTTAAAATTGAGTTTCAAATTCAATAAAGCTCATTTGAATCTGAATTTGAATTTTCAATTTGAGATTGAATGGGAGTTAGAAGGAAGGGCGAGAGAAAGGTAAAGGATCAAGAACACATTAAAGGGAAACCGAGATGGGGGAGAGATATAGCATCTCATGATATAGCTAGCTGTATTAGTACAGTACAGTAATGGCGATAAGAATTATGACCTGTGTACATTCCAGATGAGAAGTCTCCTCGTCTCTGGTTGTGAGTTGAAATGAAAAAAGAGAAGGAAGAATGAGAGACAGCAGGGGGAGCAAACAGCAAACAGAACAAACTGTGCAGGACAGCACATGGGTAGACAAGCTGAGCGAACTGTGCAGGACAGCACATGGGTAGACAAGCAGAGCGAACTGTGCAGGACAGCACATGGGTAGACAAGCTGAGCGAACTGTGCAGGACAGCACATGGGTAGACAAGCTGAGCGAACTGTGCAGGACAGCACATGGGTAGACAAGCAGAGCGAACCGTGCAGGACAAGCAGAGAAAGTGAGGAGAGGATGAGAAGATGAATAAATGGGGATTGACAAATTTGTTTAAGCTAAATTCATGGAAAACTTTTACTTAATTGAAGATAAATTGTATCAATTTTGAAGTTTTGTTTTTTAATTTTGCAGGGATACAGGTGAAGGTTTTAATGCAGGAAAAAACATAAGGAGGGAAATGGGGGTGGAATAAAGATAATTTTAAAATGAGAGGGTTGTGTATTTGTGATATACTAATATGCAATATGATATCAATCCAAATGCAAGATATTGACATGAAATGGACAGACTGTGGTGGATTAGAAAAGGACAGATTGCAGATTGAAGAGAATAGAGATGAAAGGTTAGAACAAGAAGGATAGAAGATGGAAGAGAGGAAAGAATAAAAACCTTGATTTTTTGTTTTTTTTAAGAATAATAATCATGCGCTCCTAAGATTGTGTACATATCTCTGCATGTAAAATCTCATAAATGGTAAATAGATATCAAAAATAATCATTTTATTTTAGAATTTCCACATCTAATTTTATGAGACCTGTTTAAAACATGAAGAAAAAATGTAAAATACCATACTATTCCATAACAAATACACCAGTGGTCCCTAGTTCTCAGATTCTCCAATCCATAATCTCTTAATTCCTCTAACACTCGCTTAGTTAAAATGCATGAAATGTACATGCATAGAAGACCCTACCACATCTGGGAAATTACAGGTTAGTTAGTCTAATATAAATTCTGTGTAAAATTCTATATTTTATAATTGAGATTTGTGAGGGAAAAGCATGAATTCAGCAAGGATTTCACAGAGGATCTCTTTGGTTTTTCTGCTTTTATTAAAATAATGTAAAAACTCAATCTGGATTTTAAAAATATATAAAAACTAGTACAAACTGAACCACCACAAAGTTCTCTCTCTTCCAGGGCTAACTGGCTGGAGTTTACTGTAGCCTATGTCAGGGATGGGAGAGTTTCAGTCCGCTGGGATGACAGTGGGTTCATTCCAATCGCTTATTTTATCCGTCCTCGTCACTCAGTCCTCGTGTGACCTGGAAATTGATCGAGGTCCGCCATCTTTAAGGACATTCCAATTTGCTTAATGCTCCTATTCATTTAACAAATGGCTAAAAACATTAGTTAAGCATAAAATGTGTGCAACAAGTTATTAGTAATTGACATTGCTTAAAACTGACGCTTGACTGAGCAAGGTCATTCCATTTGCCTAATACATGTTGCCTCGATTCCTCCGTCCTTGCATCTCATCGTTGCATCTCTTCCTCACGTCCTCCGTTGGGTGGACCTCAGGAGTGAGGAAAGGACACGAGGAACATATGCAAGGAGTGAAAATAAGCGCTTGGAATGAACCCAGTGTTTCATTGTGGACCTGCAACCAATGCTGGTTGATCAGGTGCCCACATAACTGCCTGTTAAGTTGCACATAAGATGCCTTCCTCCGACTCATCTCTGCGCAAGCCTGACTGTGGCGTCATACGAAGATTGGCATCGTGTGCCTTAGGGAACACATCATTGTCTGCGTTGTACAATAATGTGCAAAAGCTTAAGGCTACCCCAGAAACTTATTTTTAAAGCTATTTATCTGGGCAGTATGTGTTTATTTACATGGAGAAGCATTATATAACATTAGAATAAATACAAATAAACTTTAATACAATAAAAACTAACAATACTTTCTTATTTTAGACTAAAATAACAGGTTTGGTTCCCAACCCTCTCCTCAGGGCACCCCAGCCATTCCATATATTTGTTCAATTCCACCACCAGCACACCTGATTCAACTTATTGAGGTGTTGATTAGCTGAACCAGGTGTGCTGATGGTGGAATTTAACAAATGCAAAGAATAGATGGCATGCCTCAAGGAGAGGGTTGGAAATGGCTACGCTAACACAGTTTCACAGACATAAAATCGTAGTTTCGCATCAACTAGGTAATTCTCAGCGAGCAATATTCTGCCTGACCAGATTTTCAAGATGCGGTGTTCAAGCTGTCATAAAGAAATTTGAAGAAACTGGGCAAGTTGAAGACAGAAGATGCAGCAGAAGATGCGAAAAGCTGTGTGCATCTGGTGAACAGTACTGAAAGGTCACTTCCTTTAGGGACAGAAGGAAATCCAGTGAAGCGGCTGCTTAGCAGCTGGCTGAGTCATCTGGCACCAAAGTGCCATGCTTCGACCGTGAGAAGTTTTACAAGAAACGGCCTTGTAGGTTGCGTGGCAACTAAGAAACCATCCCTGCGGCACGGCAACAAGCAGGAGAGATTGCAGCGAGTGAAAAACCATAAGGCGACAACCAATGGCAGAACGTCCTATGGAGTGATGAGTCCAAATTTGACATTTTTGATTCACAAAGACGCCAGTATGTCAGAAGAAGAGTTGGTGAGAAGTACGCTGATCAATGCCTGTCTGCAGCCTTCTGTGAAGCAAGGTAGCGACTCTGTCATGTTCTGGGGGTGCATTTCAGTCAACGGTGTCGGGGGTTCTGGTCAAAATCTAATTTTTGAATGCTGCGAAATATAAATAGATATTGAGTCATCGTGGTGTACCTTTGGGAGAACAACTGATTGGCTAAAACTTTATCTTTCAGCATGAGAATGATCCCAAAGACTCAATGATTACGCCGGATTAGGATCAATTGGACAGGGGGAAAACAAAAAACAAAAAAAAACAGGCAAAGTCGTTTTAAAAACACAGTACGTTTTTGTGACTTTTCATTGCATTGATGTTTCTTTGTGTTTACTTCATTATTATATAGTGGGTTTTTTTCCCGAAGAGTTAAACTCCAGTGGTGCCCAAACTTTTGTATACCACTGTACATTAAGGGGAAATTGTTTTAAAGACGGTGGTATAATATATGCAATCCACTGGGACCACTGCTTGTTCCAACATATTTACAACCTTGATAAGAGCATTAAACTCAAAGTCAAACTCACTGCATGGTGCCAAATTTAGGAAAAGTGCACAGTTTGGATCTGATAATAAAACAGAATGATTACAGACAGCATTATATCTTATGCCATAAATCATGCTAAAATTATTCAATTCTTTTGTAGGATCACATTACAAATATTATGGTCATTTTGGTCATCTCCTTATGAAATGATATAAAATCTCCATAAATTAAAATCCACAGGGGGAGGTAAAGAGGTGGGTTCACATTCTTAAACAACTGCGATGTAGAGAAGCTTAATAATGTTGGTGTTGTACTTGGTGACTGGTCGGGCGTGTTGGTGTATAAACGTCTCCTCCAAAGTGATGTTATTTACTTGATGTGGAGGATGTATGCTTGTACACAAATGCTGCCCTTTTTAATTTCCACATGAGGGATTAATAAGGTTGTATTGTATTGTATATTCTTTAGCCTCAGTAAAAGAAAACTCAAGGGAGCACTTGATTGAAGCTTTTACCATTTTAAAAATGTGGGCCATTCACACCATGTACTGGGGAGAGAACTGTAGGTCATGAGTGGGAATTAATTACTAAAGCATTTGCCAGCATTTGAAATTTTTTTTTTCACACAGGGAGCAATAAACAAATGCTCCGTAAAGGTTATTGGTCTTTAAGTTAAACTTTTTTCAGAGGGGAAGGCTGACCCACAATTCTTCCATCTGTCTGTATACATCATTTATTAGGACACACCAGGAGACCGTTTCGTATTGACGTGGCATAATACTAAACCGTCAAAATTAATCTGTGACATGCACTGCTTCAGTACACAAGACTTTCTGTGTGTGTGTGTGTGTGTGTGCGTTTGTGCATGTGTGTACGTTTGTGTGTTTGTGTGTGCAAGCGCGTTTGTGTATGTGTGCATTTGTGTGTTCTTCATTTTCTGTTGAAAACAGAAGCGTCACGCTGAGCTCTCACTGAACCTGCTCATCCAATCAGAAATATTTCTCTATTAACTTACATCATACAGGAGGCTCATTGAATCATAAAGGTCACAGAGATGAGATGACTGGTGCATTAAAACGTTAGTGGTCTCATATTCCCTCAGAGTCAAAACCTGTTTAAATATTGTGATACTGATATTGTGATATTATTTAGCTATCGCTAATAAAGCTATGTCCTTGTGTATAAATGCAGTCAAATCCGTTGTCCAGTTTGCTAGTCAAAATGCATTGCAGCTGTGACAATATTCATGATGAACATACTGACATAGTGCACAAAGTTGGTACTCCTGATGAACATACTGTATCTTGTAAATTAAATAAGAAATACATCAATGGTCATGAGCACAAACTATTGCAAAGCCTACAGTACAAACTGGAGGGCCAGTTAATGGATTGAAATACTGTTATACTGGCACTGAGAGTTCATTAGTTACTGAACTGACATAAGTGGTAGAAAAAAAAGCAATATGGAAAATATTGTAAAGATAACACAGAAAGCTAAGATGGTTTCATATTTCTTGCAGTCAGCTGCTTCCCTATGTCCCCTGGCATATCAGTATGTCCTGTGTGTTACACAGTAAAATGTTCAGCATTAAATAAACACTGATAGAGTAATTTATCTCTGATAGGTTGCATATATCATATGGTCTCTACTGGAATCTGTTAGGGTTAATTTAACACTCAGAAATCGGCTGTGTAGCTCCATGCCAAGAAGACGTTGTTTCAGCACAACAACATATGGATCTCAGTGGAGCCAGGCAGCATGACACATCTACAGTCTTATTTTAGATTTGCAGAGTTACAGTAACATCTAAATTGTACATCTTTAAAACTGGCACTTGCTCTACTAGCTTCCAAAGTGCTTTGGTAATGTGGATCTGGAAAAACCTGAGACGGCACACTGAATCCTCCACACCTTTACTGGTGAAATACCAAAGACAAAAAGGCATTTTGATCTGACATGATCTTCAAAAGGTCTGAAGTGCAAAACCACAACCACAACCACAACCATACAAAAAGACACAGCCAGTCTTCAAAGGTGGGGTCAGCTGGTCATTAAATATAAAAAGCAAGGGTGTCACTTTTTGTTAAATATTGGAGAGGGGGACGCAGGGCAGAACGCAGCACCCAGCAGGGGGGGGGGGGGGGGGGGAATCTGCTAGTGATTGTTAGCGAATAGCAAGGGGTGACACAGGTTACTCTACTCAGCATGGTTATCTGACCGACCCTCGATATTGTCACGTCTTTAACGACAATGATGTTCCAAAACTTTTATATAAATGATGGAAACTCTAGGCTTCAAATGAATGTATATTAGAACCTAACAACTCTGGAATTATCTCAAATTTCACAATAGATTCACAGCTAGATTCACGCAACAAGAGGATTTTCTCAGTTGTCACAGGTAAATACGCTATGTAGCATTGAATAGCCTATTAAATAACAAATAATATGTTACATAAAGCCTTTTGTGAGAGTTTTTACATAAAAGCATTTGCGAGATTTGGAGCACACTGGGCTGTCGATTCAGGAGTTAACATACTGGGTTAAGCCAGCGTAATGGCAAACTACATTGTATCTGTTAGCCAGCTGGCTACCAAACTAGCTGTATTAGCATGAAAAAACAGAATGTGTACAGAAGTAAACTTGCAGACCCGGTTCTTGTGTGAACAGCGCGGACCCAGTACTTAGCCGTGACTATAGAGTGGTGTCAATGGGTCAAATGTGGATTGAACCCGTGTTCAATATCCCATGTCAATCCCGGGTTTTGAGTGTGAAAGGGGTTAGTGCGTAAACAAGGCAATAACTTCTCAAAAAGCTACTTATTTTATTTAATTAAAATTTGGGTGAGTACAGGCAGAATCAACGACAGAAGGGAATTTGATATTGTAAATATTTTAGTATTGAAAAAATGTGTTTAGCTAGCTACATACATTTTGATGGGATTAGTTTCTACAGGGTAGGTGTGTAATAAAACATTATTAAAAACATTGCAATTTTCGAAATGCCAAAAAGCTGATGTGTGTCTGCTACTGTATGGCAAACAGATTCAAAAACCCGGATTTGCACCTTTGTTTAATGCCAAAAACCTGTGGCGAACGGCAGCTAATGGCACTAACTTAACCCAGAAAATGACATTGTTAACTTTGCTCCACTCGTAGGTTCAAAGTGAAACCGTTCGATTATAGTCAGCTCGCTAATGTTAGTCTACTTTGATAGCTAGCTTGATCTACGATGTGTCCCTACTCAGAAGTGTAACAGAAGCAGCATTAATTCCTCCCTTGCTGCCTCTGTCTACGTGCCTATAATTTACACGTCCACTTGACGCCACTGTAGTCTTTCAAAAATGAGGAAGTGGTAGAGGTGTACGTCATTTTGACTTATACCTCTACCAAATTTGTAACTTTAGCTGTCAATATTTCGGTTCACATATTGTTTTGGCCAGCGACAAAGAGAGACTTAATTAGTTGCACCTTGATCTGTTATAAGGTTAATGTTGTTTTTCAGTGGAATTACCCTTTAAATTAGAATTTCTTCTTATTTTTAAACATAACTAAAAGCACAGAAAAGTGGCATGGTTTCGCACGATGGTTTAGATTGTAGTAGGCTAAGCTATGTAGGCCTATACAATGCGAATGTTATTAATTTACAGATTTTCAGACTTGATCACTAAGTTAGCAGTTTGCTAGCCAGCTAGCTAAGTAGCAAGTATCGCTACAGCCAAACACTGCACAAAGTTTAACCATACTAGTTAGCTAATAGGCTAATCATCTTACAATAAAATCTACCTGTTACCGCCTTGCCACTTTAGGTCTCCTCAAACACTGAGAAGTTACAGGGGGAAATGCGTGGTCAATATCCACCAATCTAAGACACCAAAATGATGAAAAATGCATAAGCCCCAAGATTGCTATAATGTGGGGATCATACAAATGTAACTGTAGGCTACAACCAATTATTTACCCGTAGTAAGCAGTTTTCAAGTTCAAAAAGATTATTTACTAAACATACCCTCACCCACCCGATTTAGGCCTATAGTTTTGGAGCTTGAAAATTATGGTGCCTTCACTTTTAGAAACAATGCGGATTACGGATAATGTGGATTACAGTTATCCTTAATTGAAATTTCATTATCCGTTATTTACTGTTTAGCATGGCAGCTTTGCTCACACAAATCAAAAACACAATCGTTGAGTCACACAGCAGCGGTCCAATTCAAATTATTACAGGCTGGCACAGCGGCCCATCAGAAACCCAACACCAAGCGTTTTGTGTAGTCACTTCTTTGAAGGGCATCCGACTAGCCTTGCATTGTGCAAAATCGTCAACAATCTCATTCAAGTTCAGCTCCCGGGTTCTGACCCTCTTCACAGAAAGTATAGCCAGTCCATAATTTAGAAAATGAGCGCTCCACTGTTGCGACTGCGACAGCCAATGTCATAAACAATAGCAGTGTAGTAGCTACACACCTCACCTAAGAGAAAGACGTTACCGGATGGTGTTCCAATAAGCATTTTCGCAAGAGAGAGACTGGTGTGTGTTGAGCCATCTCAGAAAATCAGTCCGGAATGACAGCAGTTGAGCAGGGAAGGTTATTGATATATCCCTATTGACAGTAGGCTAGTACGATAGACTACAGTGTAGTGGCCACACAGACATTTAGCCATGGTTGAGTCGTGGGTTGGCAACTGCTTTTAAAAAAGCGATCTAATTTTGGCAACTTTTCTGCTGCTCCATTTTTCTACTGAGATCCACTTTTGTGTTGATAAGGCATTTTGATTTACTTCTTTGTAGCTCTTTGCAGTGTTGTAGTCGAGTCACTAAATCTCGAGTCCGAGTCGAGTCCCGAGTCCCCAGAGTTCGAATCCGAGTCGAGTCCCCATTACCCTAGTCCGAGTCATCAAGGTTGAGTCTGAGTCGAGTTCCAAGATGGGCTCCATTGCTCCACTCTGGAATCCGTGTAAGCAAAGCGCACGAGTCGGCATCTCTTTAGGCATCTTAGCACTAACTGTTACTGAACATGAGGGTATGCATGTGAAACCGCATGTAGGCGGAACACACGTGCCTGCCCTTGCACGAAAATGATGTTACGGAGCTATCAATATCTTATTCCAAATTATTAGGGCCTATTACGAAAAAACTAACAAAAACAAAAAAACAGTCTTTATCAATTAACAAGTCCGAGTCCTCGTCTCCAACTTCCGAGTCCGAATGCAGTCAATGCTCGAGGTCAAGTCAGAGTCATCAGTGCTCAAGTCCAAGTCGAGTTCGAGTCCTGGACTCGAGTACTACAACACTGGCTCTTTTCCATCTTCCTCACTTGTTAACTAGCTGACATTCCAATTTCACTGCCAAATAGCTAACAGTTGCAACATTCTACATCATCACATGATAAAAAATAGACACATGACATTAGACAGCAAAATACACAGCATGAAACACAGGCATATTTCCCAGCAATCTTGCATATCTGAAAAGAAGACATAACTACAAGTACCAAAGAAAGTACCACAGATAATTAAATTAAAAGTGTTTGCAATACATTCTCTGCAAGTTTAACATGTTTGGAGGCTATTGCTCATTTTTAAAAGTGAGTAAATATGAAACCGATATGTTTGTTGAAATTAGGGTATATAATACACATTCCAGTAACAGCTTGGAAAATACAAGTTATTAATTTTCTTACGCCATGTTCGATTTGGTTATGAAAGTCGGAAGATAAAAGTGATTACAGTTTGCCTTTAATATCTCTGTAGTATGGGGAAGCATGGCAGTGCCCTGCCTACATTCGGCCCAGTTTCAATGTAACATTGGAGGGACGGATAAGGCTTTCTAAGACATTGGGCGGACACGTCTTGACCTACTGGTAATCACCTCTACAAATCTGAGTTTGTTGCAGGCCTACTTTTAACCACCTCTACAAATATGAGTTTGTTACAGACCTACTGGCAACCACGTCTGCAAATCTGAGATTGTTACAGACCTAATGGCAACCACGTCTGCAAATCTGAGTTTGTTACGGACCTAATGGCAACCACGTCTTCAAATCTGAAGAATTGGATGGATGAAGCAAAGCTGACAGCCAGTGAAATGAGGAGGTTTTAGTTGGTTGAAAGATAAGATATTGCAATACTTTACTGTGTCATGTCGGCTTGGCTCTACATGGTCAGAGATACACAGCTTGAGGTTTCCATGGCTGAAAATACTGAAGTAATATAATAAGAGGATGAAAAAATCATCTGCCAAAAACTTCATGGTCAAATGTCTGCATATCAGTCTTTTTTGTTCTTTTGACTGCCTTCCAGCAGAAATATAATTGTTACTGTTTATTAGGAAGCCGTGTTGAAAATGTTATTTAAGCCAATAAATGGCAGGCAATCTTAAACATAACCAGTAAATCACTGCATGCGTTTTATGAGCGGTTGTGCGAAGAGCGGGATTTGGCAGGGGCTTTCGGACAAGGGGGTTAGAGGGAAAGAGGAGGGGTCAGTAATGTAATATCAGTATGTAATGATATGGCGTCGAACACGAGGGGGTGAAATGAGAATCAGCGAGATTGGAAACCATGCAGAAATATAACAGAGGGGCATGGCTAAATTCATCTGGACAGTTGAAAAGCCCTAAAATGGTTTTAAAAGTTGTTTTCACCCCTTCCATCTGGATGGTTTTAAATATATGATGATATGCGTTTATTTAATTTTTTTACTTTATTTTGTACATGTAAATCACGTACACCTGATGGTTGTTTTTCTGTACATATACACTGTATTTTTATTACTATTAATACATTTTTTTCAAATGAGATCTTGTGACAAATAATACCAATGGAGTAATTACAAATGGCCAATACACGTTGAATTTGACCTTGAATAAGTGAATCTAAAAGAGCAAAACCACAAAGGCAGAAAGTGTTAAATCTGGGGAAACTGAGAAGGTAACACAATACTCTGACTGTGGGTGACCAATTTAAGCATGATTTTCATTTAATTTTCTCAGTTTTCTTAAAGATCTCAGGTAGTGATTGTATAAGTTACTGAAAGAGCAAACAAAGGCATTGAACTCGTTTTCAGAGAAAGATGGTCACAGTTTTGGCCTGGCCTCTCTCTCTCTCTCTCTCATAACCCCAAGTCAATCTTCCTCCTATTTCACTTTACACAGTGATTTACAGAGAGACCATCACATCTCACTCACTGTTGAAAAGGGGGAGACAACAGAGCGGAAGCCAGTCGTATTTTAAACTGTCCGCCTGAAACACAAACATTACTATATACAGTTAATTCATTTCTGTGACACATGGCCACATTCCGTAAACTTATACGGATCCTCCAACTCATGGGCTATTAATACCATAACTGTTCAAGCACTTTATCAGAGTAAACATCTTTATCGCAGTTCAGACTCTTTGGGTGGACTGAACTTGTGAACTTCAACTGGGTTATGAAGGTGGTCGATTGAGGCTATCGGGTTCTTATAGTCAGGAGTTCTTGCAATCTGCTGCGTAATCATTGATCTTCTGCCGTGCAGCATTAGTTTGCCATGAAACCCCTTTGGAAAACATATAATACTTCATCCAGCTCAAGCATTATGCTCTAACAGATCCCACAAATGCTGTATATTCAAGAGGACGGATATGGGCATTAAACGGATATTCCATGGCAGGTCATGCTTCTTGGTTAATGTTCATGAAGTATGCTGCTGAGCCGTAACATTATAATCACTCGATTCACTTTAGGCGGACATTTGTTCACCAGTCATTGACAGGAAGCCTGTTTTTCATACAGGAGCAATGTTATTTGCTTGAGGGTTGACCAACAGTGTCAAATCAGGGATTCTAAACCGAGTGACAAGTTGCTTTTAACGTCAACTCCTCTGCCCCTTGCCACTGCCACCAAAACTAAGGACTCCAAGCTGCTCTCTTGGACAGCTGTTCGTCTTTCCCTCCTGCACCATCAACACATCTCTCTCCCGCGCCCCTTCTCTCCCTCTTTAAAAAACCTGCTGGTAATCACTTCGGCTTGTAGGAGTTGCATGGGCCATTGCTAAGGCATCGCAGGAATATTGCAGAGGATGCATTCAGTGATGACCTTAATTACACATGAGAAGAGAAGGCATGCCCTGGCTGTAAGGCCTCGCAATAACAATCTTGCAACAATGGCTTAAGTCACTCAACAACTGTAATCAGATATGTTTTACGGGAAAGTATGCGCAATGAATGTAAGATTCCAGTTTATAATTGGAATGACCATTCTGCTCCAAGAAATTAAGTCCCTTTAGTGTAGTCCCGTAACAGTACCTTGCTAAAGGAACATATGCAGACATGATCAATCATCATTCTGGAGCTGATGTTGCACATATAGCCAGGGGGAAAACCACGCCATCTGTCCGTATGTATCTCTGCCTGTTCACCCATTGTCCCTTTCAACCCTCCATAGATCAAAAATTCCAAATGACAGAAAACAACGGAAAGTCCCTGACCTCAGATACAACTTGATCAGCCGGAACGATCCGCAGAAGGACCCGTTTAAAAAGTGAGATTCGAGCGAGTGACGGACAGACGGACACAGACAGAAAAGACACAATCACACTGGCAGGATTGAACATATGCACTGCACTTATGTTTAAAAAGTCAGAAGAGCTTCAGCTTGGTGCTGTTATGTCTTTACCTGGCTTCTTAGCTGGGGGCATGGCTGCACTGTATGACTCTTCCTCTTACAGCCTCTCTGCACGTCCGTGAGTCTGTCTGACTGTCTTTATTTCATCCCTTTTATCTGCTCTCCCTCTCACTACCCCCCCCCCCCCCCCCCCCCGAGAGAGAGAGAGGGTCACTTGAAACCCAAGGGGAATCCAAGTCCTCCCAGGAGAGCGGGAGTCACTGTGAAGGAGGAGCAGGAGAGGTATAACAGTCTAATGCAGTAACAAAGAGGCTGAGGGACTGAAAAAACTGGTGAATTGGCTGGTGAATCTCGTTAGGGCGTGGGCCACACCCTTGTCTAATTTACTGATACACTTCATTGACTACGTTTACATGCACACCATATTCCAAATAAGGTCAATATTCTCTTTCAGGCAATATTCAGAATAAAGTGTTTACATGCTCCGTAGAGTGTTGAGCTCGGCGAATATTCCTGTAGGAATGTTAATCGACATATTCCGAATAAACTAGGACAGTGGTTCCCAAACTCGGTCCTCGGGGACCACTGTGTATGCTGGTTTTCGTTCCAACCACAATTGCAATCCCAAAATCCTAACAAGCTGTTAATTTTTCTTAATTAGGTGCTTTTCATGTTTAGAGGGATTATTTACCCTCTTAAGCCACATAATGTCAGAAATAGCTATGCATGCCATGAAGAATAAAAATTCCCATGTTCCTACTGTGCTTATTGGGCTGTTTTGCAAATAGGTAACATTTTTTTTTAACAGATCAAATTAAAGACTGGGGTGAATCAATTGGCTCCTAATTAGGTAGTTCCCTCATCAAGTTTTTCTTAAATGTATTAACACTGCAAGTTTGGCTCGTTATCATTTTCTTTGTCTTTTTTTCATTATTTATGGTTAGTTTTAGTGGTCATATATCCACAATTTCACCAATTAGGAGCCTATTGATTCACCTCAGTCTTTAATTTTATTTAATAAATAAAATTTATTTGGTCAGTTAAAAATATATATATTTTTTGCCCCTTTTTGTAATTATTTGCAATATAGCACAATGAGAATATTGTACTTTTATTATTCATGACATGCATAGCTATTGCTAACATAATGTGGCTTAAGAGGGTAAATAATCCCTCTAAATATGACAAACACCTAATTAAGAACCGGGATTGCAATTGTGGTTGGAACGAAAACCAGCATACACCGTGGTCCCAGAGGACCGAGTTTGGGAACCACTGAACTAGGACATGCACATTCTTTTCCCACTATAATTCCCTTTTCTGTGAAAGGTTTGGAAGATGCTTGCTTTTGCGTTATATTATGTTTGCACTTCTACAACTTAATTGCCAGAATTTGCCATTTGTGCCACATAGAAACTCCCAGAGACAATGGATGAAAGTTTGCAGCGAGGACTGGTGGGAAACAGTAGTACAATTTAAGTGGAAAGAAAATTTCTGCATGTCGAGAGGCTCATTCAACAAAGTGTGCGAAATGATGGAAAGGGTTGTGAAACCTTGCGATGAAACAGTACGTGCCCCTATGCCACTATGTGTATTGCTATCGTCCTGTACAAATTGGGAAGCCGTGCTGAGTATCGTATGTTTGCAAATCAGTTTGAGGTGCACCGTTTAGGCTACGGTAAAAAAAAAAAAATGTATGTAGCCTACATGTTCTGTCAAGGCATGGTAGGCTCCGTGATTAATCATTTATTTAAAGTGCCCACTGATGAAGAAGCATGTGTTTTGTTTTGTTTTTTTGGCTTTAAAGTAGGCTGCCTTGAGTGTTTTGCAGCGATGTTTGACCTGGTCACTGGTGCACACAAAACCTGCTTCCTTAATTGGTTTACTCTTTTAAAAATGTTACTATTACAGTGCTTTCTCCCATAAATGCATTCCAATTATATTCATGTCTTTCATTATTTATAGACATAAGTCTGTTTCATCTTCGCTCCGGAGCTTTTTGACATTATGGACCCAAGATTCCTCGCAGATTGACCATGCGCAGACTAAATAAATATTCCGTTCAGGGGCATATTTAACGTGTTTACATGACCAAATATTCTGGTTAATGCAGGCATATGCCAGGTGTTTTATTCGGAATTCTAGCAATCAGAATATTGGCTTAATTGGATTTTGGCAATTGGGTTAAGGCGTTTACATGACTCATACATAATCGGAATACTACCATATTCCGATTAATATAGGAATATCGGTGTGCATGTACGTGGTGTCATGGTTTCTGGCAGCCTCCGGTTGTTTCTACGGTCGTCCTTTCTTTTAGCGTCGTCGGGTCAGGGCCGGGAGGTTTTTATTCCCATTTTTTGTTTGTTCCCTTCCTGCCGCAGAGCTATCTGCTTCGGTGGTGTATATTTTCCGATATACACTTTTAGAATTCCTTGGCTGTCGCTTCTGGTTCTCCGAACCTTACACTCCCCCTTACACGTGGTCATTGTGATAGATCGATTGCCGAACAGGTCGTCTCTCATGTGGCCCATTCCCAACTTAGCATACCAAGGCCATATGCTATATCACCATATTTTATTTTTTACCAATGGACTAATTTCTCTTTGTATACTATCAGTTTACAAAGAGAAATGGGGTTGTGGCGTTCCCATATTTTGCTTTAGAGTGGGAGTCTGCAGCTCAGAATCAGGAGAGATGCATGGTCGGCTGGCTTTTGTTTTCTCACTCAGTGCTTAATTGATTAATTAAAGCAGCGGATTACGCAGTTTGTGTCTAAACAGGTTGTAGGCGTGAAGGTGAAAATAAAAAGCAGCAGACCTTGCGGCTCTCCAGGACGAAGGTCGTAGAGCCCTGCTTTACAGCTGTGAGGGTCATTTGCACTGATCATTTAGTTTGTTTTGTATTAAATGTTTTAATATTTTACACAAAAAATTATTGTCACGCAGCCTGGCAATGAAATATGTGTTCCTGTGAACATCTGTCTGGGCTTTTGTCCTATTTTTTCCCCATAAGACAAGACCAAGTCCTTCTCTGACCCCCCCACACTGTTTGAAATGAAGCCAGAGAGAGGCACAGATGGGCTAATTAATAAACTGAGATGCAGTTGGATGCGTTGTATGCTTCAGTACATTGTGATTTATCTCTGTGAGATGCATTAAATGTGATACATACTAATAGATATCAGTTTGGGTATATTTTTTGTGGTTCACACATTTCAGCATCCTGGCTGGTTAATTTCGCTTTTCTTTCTCTGTGATGCCTAGCCATGCTTCCAACATAGCGACAGAAACAGTCTGATTATTATTATAATTAGGGGCCAAGCACCAACGGTGCATAGGCGCCTATTGTAATTGTTAGAATTTTTCACTATTATTATAGTTTCTGCCATGAGAGTCTATGGCAGCCCAAAGAATCGCTTGGAGGGTTTTTGTGTAATTTGGTGCATGGAGGCGCTGTGGCGCTTGGCTCCTTCATTGCTATTGAAGAAGAATTGTTGTTGTAGAAGTATTAGTAGTGGTGTATGTTAAATATTATGTCAGTGGTATATGATGTCTCCATGGAGACATCAGGCATCACCAGCTTCGGTCTAGAAGCATGCTGTAGACCCAAGCCAAAGAACTGCATGTGAACGGCCATTTACATTTTAATTAATTATACATGCATCTCCCAGATTACAGTGATAGAAGAGCTAACAGATATTGTTTCATATTGCTACTATTACCATACCAACCCTCGTTATTCCTAATGTAAATAAACTGTATAACTTTGTATTTAACATTACAACATTTACTACAGTCTGTGATGCTGCTGTATTACAGATACCTAATCACTGTGGCCAGACTCATATTGTTTTGTCCAGTCAAACACCCAGAGGTTCCAGCATACCTGCCTCCTGCACGTTCCCAGTTCCCTTTCCACATTCAAGAGTTTAACACAACCTGCAGGGATACCAGGTTTCTCAAAGAAAGCTGAATACTGGGAGGTTCAGCCAAAAAAAAAACTGAGGCACTTAACTGAACAGTCATAAACAAAAGGCCTTATTCTTTTTCTGGGGGAAAAAAACACTCTCAGGGATGTCACAACAATGTTCAAGAATTTTAAAACATCAAAGCCTATCCAAACTGTACAGAGCACATTAAGAACGCAGATTTATATGCCCGTGTGGTAAAAACAGGCAGAAAGATCTTGTGTGCTTTCATAAGGTGGTTTGCAGCCTTGTGGTTTCCTTTCTTCCCCCTTTATGGCCAATAACCCTTCACCTTTTTTCAAAGCAAAGCAAAGTGGCAGGTCAAAGGTTAAATACTGAAGTCAATCATCTGACCTTTCGTAGCAAATAAATCTCTCTTCCGCTCCCGGTCCCTGTCAATCAGTCTCACAGTACGTCCTTCTCCATTCTGGAAAATATCATTGTTTGTCAAAATTGTAATTTCTCTACAGCATTAACCCTCGCTCTTTTGTCAGAGAGAATATTCCAGTGTACTGTCTGTGTGATTAGCCAGCATTAACTGGTCATACATGATGCAGACTCAAGCCTTTACCTTTCTCAGCCCTAGTGTAATGGGCTATAACCCCAGGGCATTAGTCAACATATGTACTACTGGTGTTGAAACTTTTTCTGTTTCTGTCAAAAGTGCAATTAGCAAAATTAGCACAGGCCATTCACCATTTTATGATTCATTTCCCAGCTTCACCCTGCTGTCCCTGTGGAAACAGCAGGCCCTTTGTATTAGCCAAGTTCCCCCATGGTTTTTATGTCGGACATCAGAAGGACACAGGATTCCTGCATTGCGTTTCATTCGGTAGAATCGGCCACCACAAGATAAACCTTCGGATGCGACGGACACACGCTTAGCTAGAGCGTGGGGGATTTTTCACACATAGCTCAAGAAAATAATTAACACTTATCTAGTCCCAGTACATGGAGCAGCACATCTGCTTTGGAAAGTAAATGTGTGAACATGTATATTTAAGCTGCGCTTTCAGTCCTGTTCCCCAGTGCCATTCAGTCTGTTCAGACAGAAGGCTTGGCAAGGCATTCATAACCCTGCCATGCCAATAAACGGCCTTTTGAATTTTAATTTGAGGGAGAGAACTTAAGACAGAAAGGGAGACGGGGATTGAAGACTGGCTATTTTTGGTTGCTGCAATTTGAGATTCAGAAATCCAGAGGGAGCGAGGGAGGGGGGGGGAGAGGGAGGGGGGAAAAGGCTACTTTAAACTGGAGAAGGTGGAGACAGCCTCTCTCTTTGGGCACGAGCACGGAGCGATAGAGGTGTAGCCATAGCTACCATGCTAGAAATAACACGAGAAAATGCCATTTCTATTTAATTTTATTATGCTTAATGTTTTCATTGCCAGGACGAGCAATCTTTCGGTTGTTGTTTTACTTAATTTTCTCAGTGGAAGCAATTACTTACATTTAATTTTATCCCAAGATTTTTTACAAAGTATTTTCCAGGATATTTTTTTGTTTGATGCATGTCTTTAATTTCCCCAAAGAACCTGTGGGTGTGTCAGTGTCAGATGCAACCTAATTAACCACAGTTGACTCCGGTTTGCATAGTGAATGACTGCATATTCCACTTTAGGGCATACCGTGCATCTGGTTTACACTGATACTCATTCCTGTTATGTGCAATAAGTACATAATGTAACTATTGTTCAAAACATTCTGTTATTAGCGTTGACTCTAAATAACAAATGAACAGATGAAACCATTACACATTACAATCACAGCTACATTAATGGCAGGTCAGTGCCCTGAAACACCACAGGTTAGACCTCTCCAATTTGGAGAAAACTGAACACCCTCATGGCACAGTCACTTACTGCAAATACTGCAAGTTTTTTTCATAAAATCAATAAGGATGTCACAAGATCGCGAGTCGTGACATAAAATCTATCTGTTTTTAATTAGGCAGAAATAAGGACACGACAGCAAAGCTACTCATCTGGTTTCTGCCCATCTGTGCTTTCCATATATAAGGTAACAGAATATATAAGGTATAAAATCAATATGACAACCAAAGGGGTCCAATAAAGTGTTGTTGCCAACATATGTCCATGATAAACCTCTTGCTCACTGAAATTTGAGGTATGAAACATGTCTCCAGTGCACAGCCAACTGTAGCTGCTGAGTTCCAGAGCAGTGAACAAGCATTGCGAGCCCGTGGCTCTCTGCACTGTGAGTATCTGCACTTTCCCAGCAGGCTTTGTGTTTTTTTTTCACAAAGACGGGATGCCTGGGCTGCCGCGCTTTCCCCAAACTGTGTTATCGTACTCCTAGATTAGTGCTAATTTTTCCCTGACGTTGGAGAGAGCCATCATTAATTTCTAAAGGGTGCCGGACTCGAGGGCACAGCCCTTGTAAAAAATTTTGCGTACATTTTATTTCACTTCTGTGTGGTTTAATCAGCCAAACACGACAGCGCTGCGTCTGTAGTTAATCTGAGTAGCTGGCACAAGGTTGGCCACCTTGTGCCGTCAGGGCAGTGTTTCATATGCAGACACCCCCCATGGGAGATACCTAGTCTTTCCAGGTGCGTCTGTAGGGATAAGCGTGCACATGGGCCCGTTTTTAAGGGCTGGATAAATGATGTCATGTGATGCAGGAACCTGCGACCTGCTTTTGTGCCTGTCAATTAATCATTCTACTGTGCTTTGCAGAAACTGTTGTACACTTAATAATAATAATAATGCAATTTTATGAATATCTTTTCATATACGCAAAATGATGT
Organism: Synaphobranchus kaupii; assembly: GCA_029718625.1. Lineage (NCBI taxonomy): Eukaryota > Metazoa > Chordata > Actinopteri > Anguilliformes > Synaphobranchidae > Synaphobranchus > Synaphobranchus kaupii. The sequence goes on along the minus strand of CM056386.1, from coordinate 43,373,168 downwards.
ATATAGTAAAATGTGCACAAAATAAATCAAAGAAACACTAAAATAGCATCACTGCACAGGCTGCACAGAAGCACCATAAAATAAAAAACTGAAACATTCACATCACAGCTAATAGATTAGCCAAAATGTTTTAATCTACTAGCCTCCTTTTAATCAAAAATATTGAGTGTGGATATTTTCTGAATGTAGTTACAAATGAGAGTGGCCTATTTAAAAAATAATAATTTAGCCTAGGTATATAATTCTGGTCAATAGATGATTCATCAATTGTTTGTAATGTAATGTAATGTGTTTGTATTCACCTGTCAGCAGGTAATGTTTTTTTAAAACCTAGAAATCACCCAGTACTACAAGAGTGAACTATCCATCATAAGCAATGGTAAAATAGTGTAGTTCTGTCTGATGCCAACTGGTAGCCTTTGGACCAGGGGCAGAGCTAGGGTTTTGGCAAGGGGACAAAACACTCAACGCACTACAAAAACACTACAGTGAGCACCATAATTCATTGCACTGTAACACATTTTTTGTTATTTTGGTTCTGTACTCTAGTTTGAAAGGATACAATGACAATGAGGTTGAAGTGCAGACTGTCAGCTTTAATTTGAGGGTACAGTATATTCATCCATATTGGAAGAACCGTTTAGAAATTATAGAAGCTTTTCTACATAGTCCCCCCCCATTTCCGGGCATCAAAAAATATTGGAAAGTTTAACATAATGTAGAATAAAGTAATCATTTTTTTATATTTGGTCGCATATCCTTTGCATGCCATGACTTCCTGATGTCTGTGACCCAACAATAACAAAATATTTTCTGGTACTCTTACAAGCGATACTATAACTTCTCTGCATTTGAATGGATCTCTATGGGAATTGGGGGGTGTGACTAGATTTAGCTGTAAATTATGCTGAAACAGTATGGAATACATGATTGGCGAAATGGCTGTACATCAAGGGTCTGAGGTATTGTTTCTCCTGCCAAATTTTCTTATTGAACTCTTATGGAAAAAGTCAGGAAAATAAACCCTTCAAGTTATCCATCCATATCTACTGCATATCTGCAAATATTAAGTGATATTAAGTGATTGGAAGATTGACCGCCGATTTAGGTGCAGTGGCTGCAGTAATGCGGGTGTTATATCGGATGGTGGGTCAGTCTGTAAAGCTTTTGATTTACTAGTCTATCTTCATTCCTACTCTCACCTACGTATGGTCACGAGTGGTGGGCCATGACAGAAAGAGTGAGATTGTGAATACAACGGCTGAAATGGGGTTTCTCCGTAGGGTGGCGGGGCTTACTCTCCTTGATAGGGTGTGGAGCTCAGCCATCCGGAAGGACCTCAGAGTAGAGCCACTGCTCCTCCACATTGAGAGGAACCAGTTGAGGTGGTTCGGACATTTGGTAAGGATGCCCGATGGACGCCTCCCTTTGGAGGTTTACCAGGCACATGCAGCTGGGAGGAGACCCCGAGGCACACCCAGGACACACTGGAGGGATTATATCTCCCAGCTGGCCAGGGATAACCTAGGAATCTCCCGGAGTTGGAGAGAGGGACATCTAGGCTTCTCTGCTTGCCCTGTTGCCACCATGACCCTGACTTGGGCTAAGCAGTTACAAAATGGCTGGATGGGGGACCAACTAGCCAGCTAGCTGGCTAACATTATGGATAGCCATTCTAGTTGATTCAGTCAGACACTGTGTACCAAACAAATCAACAGATCAGTAATCAGACACACAGAAATCCAAATCAACATGGTTATGAGCAACATAGTAAGCCTACTACTACTACTGCATTAGTTCATTTGAATTGTCAAGCAGCAGTCAGTGTCACTAAGCATGCATGAATACAGGCAGACAAGTTGTCTACAACTTTAATGTAAGCAGTCAAAACAAATCCAAGCCCTCTCAATGTTTCATTTGAGCAGTCAAGGACAAGGTCACCGGCTCCCGATAAAAATATCTAAATTAGCACACATGTAAATCAGGGAGTACGCCTGACACTAGAAGCAGAGTGGCTAGGCTATATTTAGGCTACTCCGGCATTATCAGATACCCAGGATTTAATTTACTTGCAGAAAATTGTGCAATGCCTAGCTCCATACCTGTCACTCCTACAGCTATGATTTGCCTCTATAAAATGCCCCCCCCCCCCTACATTCTGGAGATATACAGCACCTAACATGATTCAGTAATTGAACAAATAAATTAGCTACTAAATCAAAAAAATGTTGTGCAAACTTACATACTCTTCTACCTAGCTAAGCAACTAGCGATCTGTGTTAGCTCAGCTGATATTGGTTTGACAGCTACCCAGTTATTTAGCAAACAGCTATCAACATAGCTATTCTAGCTGTACAATTACAATTTAATCACTTGGCAGATGAGTTTAGCCAAACCAATTTAAAAAATTGTGCATTCCACATGTAAGCACACAATATTGGGATACACAATCAAAGTTTCAATCAATTAAGTGCCACCAACAAGATGCCTGCCTCAAGAGAGAAGTGTTTCTTATTTTAAAGATATTGTTAATGCGCCTGCTAAATTCCATACAGTTTATACAGTATACACCATAGTTTTTATTTGGGGATTTGACAGCTATAAATTATGAATGGCATTCTCAAGGAAGTGCTGGATAGGCTATGTAGCTCAGTCTAATTATCTGGTTGCACTGATTATTTTGAGGATGAAAAGATAACCTAGTACATTTGTCTGCCCTCTCATCCTAATTGCAGCCCAAATCACACACTAATGAAACTAAAAGAACATAAGGAATTGAGGGCAATGTAGCATCCTAGCAGAGCTTTTGGTTGATGGACGTAGCAAGAAAGACAACCTCAACTTAAAACTTGATTTTTTTTTTTTTTTTTTACTTTCCTATAGTGGTAGGATCAATAAAATAGAATAACACTGAATTATTGCCGTTGTGTTGCAAGCACTCTGTCTGAATACATTCTGAATTAATTTTTCTTTTGCTTGAACTACCCCTGTAGTTGTCCCTAGACAACCCATGCATAACATTTTCACTCAATTCCCTTCCTTTGTTGTCATATGTCAACCTTTAAGCACTGGCATGTACTATATTTTAATGCTACGTAAAGCTATATTTTCACAGAAATTAACATGGAATGTTTTACATTTAGCAGATTCTCTTATCCAATCCAATTAACATAGTTTACATGCAATCCGTTTTACAGTTATTATTTTTATTATTATTATTATTATTATTATTATTATTATATTACATGGTTAAGTACCGAACTCCGGGCTCAAATACCAGTGCTCATGCGGGAATTGAACTCACAGTCTCAGCCCAGTTCCCTAACCATTGCACTACACTGCCACCCTTATTGGAAACAGAAACTCAATATGACACCTCAATCCACCATGAATAATTGAAGATAAGAGAAGAAGCACATTCAGTGTTTTCCTCATTTAAAAATGCATCACCGCCAAAATGTTTTGGCTGTCGGTCTTCTCTGGGGAATTTGATTCATCAGCAAGGTACCAGGCAGTACTTAAACTTAACACTCTACACAACTACATATGAATCACACGGTACTAATTCCAATAATAGCAGTGCGGTACCATAGGCAAGCATTGTTCTGAAGTGTTGAAAGAGAAGAATGTGCAAGCCCAACTGCAAGAGTGGCTGTATATATTAGTTTCAAAAGGAGAATGTGTGAGACTTGCATGGTATCATGCTTCACACGAGGTCTCCAGCGTTCGGCCAGTTCTGAAATGTGGGAAGAAGGAACAAGTTTCATTAGGGGAGGAATCGATCACAAATGCCCACTCTCACATAACGGCAGTGCCTGCCGCTTTTTACATAAAAATTTGATCAGCTGGTACTGTTTTAATAAACTTTGTGTTAATGGAAGAAGCCCATTCACACACGACCATTATGTAAATGCTGTTGCATAGTTATGACTATAAACTCTGTTCATTCATGATCTAAACCAGAAGGTGTCCAATCTTATTCGAAGAGGGCCGTTGTGGGTGCAGGTTTTTGTTTTAGCCCAGCACCGCGACACCTGAGTCTACTAATTAACTAATCATAGTCTTGGATCAAGACCTTAATAAGCAGAATGAGGTGTCATAGTGCTGGGCTAAAACAAAAACCTGCACCCACACCAGCCCACTTTGGATACCCCTGATAAAACCTGCACCTGCTCCAGCACTTTCCGGATAAGATTGGACACCCCTGGTCTAAACTGTGCATGGAGCATGGAGATGGTTTCTCATTGGTCTAAAGTGGCAGGTTGCACTGATGCTTCTGACAGAATGAACCAGGAAAGCCTCACTCTGTACTGTGTGAGTCACTGCACTGCTTCAGCTATTCCCTTAGAGAAAACCCTGCTCCTTCACATGATGACTGTGCCAGCAAATCTAATGTCACAAACACATCAACTGAAGAATCAGGTTCATCTGAAGGAACTCTATACATTTTACACGAAGAACACAACAAAACGTGAACTTCAGACATGCACTGAAAGTAAACAGTATGTCAATAAATGCCTGTATTCCTAAATTTATTTTATTAGGCATTGGGATAGGTAAAAAAAACCTAATAAATAAACCAAACAATTATATAATAAGGTCATGTCCTTAAAATGGAAAGATACAACAGAACACACTACAGCTCACATCTGAAATCAGACAGTGGGCCCTATCTTACACCTGGCGCTAAGCAGCGCAAACCCAAACGCAAGTGTCTTTGCTACCTTACACCCGGCGCAGGGTTAATTATAACGCCTAGCGCTCATGTCGTTTAAATACCATATTCTTGCCGCCATTGCAAATGAACTGGGCGTGTTGGTCTTGATGAGGTGTGGCCAGGATTATTTTTGGCGTATTGCTATCTTGAGCCAGCAGAAAGCACTTGCGCTGTGATCACCACAAACCTGGTCTAAAGTCATGTCGCAGTTGTTTACATGTTATTTTAACGGCGCATATAAGTGCGTCTACATAGGCGTGTGCACAACGCGCTTACACCCTCCTGTCCATTACACACAGGGGCGCGCACAAGCATGACTAAAAATATCAAGATTACAATGTGAAATATTATTATTGTGTAGGCTATATCAAAAAATGCATAATAATAAAAGGGTCCATAGGTCAAAGACCACATACCTGTCCCTCAGCGAAGGGGAATGCCGGATTAAATTGCTTTCAGCCCACTCTATCAACATCCAGGCGATGTGCGATGGTATGTGTAAGGTTACATGTATAAACTATTCACAATTATCCTGGATCAAGCTATGACTTAGCCTATATTTGCCAATAATTCCTGTAATCTTCTGGGGCGACAATCTTCTTTTTTGGGATAATGGCTATCCATTAAAAAGGAGCTGATAACACCTATATCAAGCCTAATGCGCAAATTGACATTTACACCCAATGCGTGAATTGTCATTCAATGGAAAACTTGCGCACTGCAATAGACGGACATTTGAGTTCTGAAAATGCACTTCAGATGTCATTACAATACAGCTCTGTTCATCTAGGCCTACAGCCTGTAAGTAAATAGAAAGGCCGGTTTTGACTGAAAAAGGTTCAAAACCTTGTCCAGTGAATATTGCATTTATTGTTTTTGAAATAGCCTAGGCTACAGTCCCTGGGATTCGCTGTGCATAAGGTTTTTTTTGATAGTCTATGGTTAAAAAACGGAGATAAATTTCACCATGTTAACTGAATTTTAGCCTTATTCTTAGCCTTCATATTTTTTTTAATTGCAGTGACCAGGCTTACATACTCTCAGCTTATTAAAACCCGGTTGATTTCACCTGTTATAGGCTACCGTAACTAAACAAAACGATTTTAAAGAGAACAATTAATTCACAATTCATTTTAGTGCCATTCTCTGCATGTGCGCTTTAACTTCATGCAGGAACAGGTCTGTTTCACCTGCTTTAAATTGCAGTTTTCACGGTCTTCCCGGGAAAGTGGACTTGTTTTTAAAGCATTAAGCTGCTATTAGAACACGTTGGTCACATTTCCATAAGCAGGACATTATAAAACAAGGACAAATATGCTTGGACCTCTGGGTTGCCAACCTGACAGCTTTTTTGTATTTAGTGTTATCATTAAGGCAAAATAACAGCATTTATGTTATTAATTACATGACATTACAGGCATTTAGCAGACGCTTTTATCCAGAGCGACTTACACGGCATTTGCATGGTATCCATTTATACAGCTGGATACTGAAGCAATGCAGGTGAAGTACCTTGCTCAAGGGTACAACGGCAGCGTCCTACCTGGGAATCGAACCTGCAACCTTTCGGTTACAAGCCCAGTTCCTTAACTATTATACTACACACAAATGAAGCTTGAATTTCGAGAACTCCATGAGGACATCCTCATTGAATTGATGTTTAACAATGTTTCATTGCATAATCAAACGAAATTCGTTAAACAAGCAGGCTAATTTGGCGTTTTCTAAGGTGAGACGAAAGCCATTGGTAGCTTATTCTCAGTTGTTGCAGGTGCTTTTAACGAAATTTAACTGCATATATTTTGTAAAATAACAGCACTGTCGGGAATTACCGGGAACTCATAATGGTTAGTCCGAATACTATTGATCCATATAGCCTATTCCTTGATCGCACTAAACACGCACAAGCATGTCTGTTTCGCCGTCATATAAGCAATCCGCCAAGGATTGGCTTTGAAAGCATTAAGCTGCTTTAAAAGCCAAGCAGGCTTTAAAAGGGAATGGATATGACATTTTGATTGGTTTATTGCATGTCACGCCCAAGACACACCTATAATTAATGAAGAGAATAGGTTCAGCCCATTTGCACGTTGCGCCATGCTTAGCGCTCAAAAAACATGCCTAGCACAAGTGGACTTGGACACGCCCTAAATGCACTTTACACCATGCGTTTAGACAAAGCGCTAAGATCGCCAAGATAGAGCCCAGTATGTTTTTTTTCTCTAAATTTTAACATAAGAAACCTTTGGGAAGCTATCCTTTTCAAAAGGGACCAATGTAAAACAGATATTGCAGTCTTCTAGAATTGTCCCTTCCTCCCCCCTGTATAAAGTTCCAAAAGAAAAAGAAAGCACTGGAGATAATTGGGTAGTTGAAGAACTTGAGAAGGGGAGGGGAAATCGGGGTTTCCTATTTTGGTTTTAAGGGGTGTGTGGCTGCTACTGGTCAGGTATGGGGTTTTTGGGGGCTGGTCCTATAGTAAAAAAAGGTTGTAACATTTTGAACACCAAAAAGGTGGAGTTGCGTGGCTGTCTGAGAGCTTAAATGAACAGAATTAGCGCTGCTTAAGTCTTGTTTTATTTCCCCAGTTAACTACGCCTAATTCATGTCGAGATTTTATTATTTTCCTGTAGGCACGTACAACCCAAACTATCTGTACCGAACAGCAATTAAATCTCCAGCCAGAATCAATATGTTTCTGCCTGTATCCTTTATGCTGGGAGCAAGCTCGACCACACACGCCACAATAAAATGGCATTTAAAGTAGGCCAGCAACTGAACAAACAGGCCAAGGGTGACATCTAGTGAGGGGTAACTGAACATTCAAAGCAAAATTAGTTCAGAAAATTCGGCCAGCAGTGTGCGTTGTACACAAAGCTTCTCATAGTGCTCCACGGGCTTCAAGCACAATACCATTTCAAGCTATTCCCCCATCGCTTATAAATATTCTCAGCAAATGGCAACAAAACACTAATAAAATCGACTGAAGAACATCGCCTACATTGAAGAAACTCTGTAATAAGTGGCAACTTAGCTGTAATTTGTACAGATTGGGAGGATAACATGCAGATCCTGATGAATGTATAAAACAATTACCATTCAAATAAAATGTTTCGGTGCAAGATTTTTGTCTAAACAAGATGTATCTCAACAAATAAGAAAAGCTAGAGAGAGATACAAAACAGACAGTAAAACAGAAAATTCAATGTTATACTTCGAATAATCATAGATCAAAAGAAGTCTCAAAGGTGATTAATCATGAAAACCACTATTCAAGTATCATGGGTTATCATTTTCTGTTCAAAGAACTATGTTTATTATTAGTATTATTATTAGTAGTAGTAGTAGTAGTAGTATTGTTCAGGTTGTTTCCAGGTGCTCAAGTCAATTGCTAATTGAGAGCTACACCTGTGACCGATGATAAGAGTGTTTGAAACTATTTTGGATTGGATTAAATCAACATTTTCCTGAAAAATTTCAAGTGCCTTTTTTCTAAATTAATTTAAGTCATTGCAAAGCTGTTCAAAACAGTGTTTGTTATGAAAAACACAAACATGCACATTTAAGCATCAAGCAAAAATGTTGAGTCAATCTAGGCCTTTTGTGTGTGAGAGTTGAGGGTTTCATCAAATCTGAAGAGGGTAAGTGGACTGAAACGTCGCTGTCTGAACTCCTGAACTCAAAATGTTTGTTTTCTTAGATTTACAGCTAGGCTGCAACTAAATAAACGTTTCTTAAAAAAACTTTAAATTCCTACTTCACAGAACAAAATGATAAAATGTGCATTTTTATTTACTTGGGCTTTTATCTACTAACATTGGTTGATGCCCAACTAATCAATACTATTTAATTGTATTATGAAATGCATGACGCTTATATATATTTTTTAAATAATTTGATGCCCAAACCCGGGGCTGTATGTCCAATTCCAGGCTATTTTTACTTCAGTCCATGTTCCAGATTTGGGAGGGTTCCAGGTTTTACTCAGTGCAGTTATCCAGCTAACTGATTAATCCTGCTTTCTGGAACAGACCCCAGGAAAGATACACTGGAATGGCCTGTTAACTCGGAAGTTGGAAAGTCGGGTATCATTTCACAGCTCCAGGTTGCCAAGTAGGAGGAAAGTAATGTCATTCAAAATGGATGAATCTGCATCTTTATGGGAAATGCTTAACAAGAGCTTGAAACACAATTTAATTTACAGTAGTGGTAGTTTAAATGTTTATGAGTGCCCACATCCTTCACTTCATAACATGCATTGGAAATATAGACAAGCTACGGGGTTATAAACAGTTTGCATGAGTAAAATATGAAAATACATTTTTTAAATAGACCTATTATATAGAAATATATGTAGGCTATTAAACACTGGCTTGCCTTTTGCCGTTTTTTCTCTTCCTTGGTAGAACTTTGGGTTGTGTAGTTACCTGGCCATGATATGAGTCCAAATGGTGGCGAAATATGTTCGTTAGTTGCTCTGTGCTCCCCTGGGGTGATAATCCAGAATAGGGTATTTGTCGCTCTCCATTCACTTCTATAGGGCAGCTAAAACAATCTCAAAATGACACTTCTTGTTACGATCCTGATACGGGACGAACCCAAGTGCAACGACCAGGAGGCAGATTCAAGAAAAGGGGTATTTATTAAGCGTTGGGGTAGTCCCAAAGCTGTACAGGAAAGTCAAACATAAAATACACAGAACATAAATAGTAGTCCGATACGGACTGCTCCAAGCCGGAGCTGGACTTTAAACCAGGGTTGGGTTCCAAGCCGGAACCGATCAGGTACTGGACTGGAAGTCCAAGCCGGACTGGGTGCAGGATATCCCCTACTGTTCCAAGCCGGAACTGGATAGGGTAGGTGGAGGAGTTCGCACCAGGTCAGGACTGGAACTGGACCGGGAGGTCCACTCAGGAAACGGGAGCCGGAACGGAACTTGTTCCAAGCCGGAACTGGACTCAACAGGAGGTGTACAACACACCGGAACTGGACTGGAACTGGACTGGAACTGGACTGGAACTGGACTGGGAGGTCCACTCAGGAAACGGGTGCTGGAACGGAACTCGTTCCAAGCCGGAACTGGACTCTTACGGAATGGTGGGCTTTACACCGGGACTGGACTGGAACTGGACCGGGTGATCCACACAGGTACAGGTACTGGAACGGCTTGATTGTTCCAAGCCGAAACTGGACTTTATTCGGGCGGAGAATCTCACTCCGGGACTGAACAGGAACTGGACCGGACGGTCTACTTGGATTAAGGACAGAAAGCAGAGGGTTATTAGTTAGGTACTGCAGACAGGGTTTGGACCGGGAGGTCTTAAAGGAGGTGAGACGACAGCCAGGGTTGTAGCTGGCGAAAACCCGGCGGGGCTGGGAGGTGAGGCGTAGCTCGGGTAGGTCCCGTTGGAGCCGGCTGTACTCCAGAGATCCTGGAACCGTAACCGAAGTACAGGAGGTAGCTACGGCCGGACAGGAACAACGGAGAGAGTTAGCCAGGCAGGACTTGGCAGCGGATCTAATCCCGAGCTGGAGTTGGAGGTACCGCAACACACTCACACAAACATTCAGGGAAACGAACACTGCTGCAGGGAAGCTGAGAACACGGCGACTGGAGATTGAAGGGAGACAATTTTAGTAGCATGCAAACAGCGAATGTTACGGGAGGATAGCTACCAAACCGCAGAACAGGTAAGCAAGTTTACACCAAGCGTACAGCAGAACACCGGACCAGAAATGTGAAACGAGCATAACAAGGGAGGTTAGTTAACGAACTGGCGCCGACTAGCAACCAGACGGGGGTTTAAATGGTGCAGGGAATCAAAGAATGAATAAGGCACAGGTGTGGAAAATAACCGGGAGTGATTGCTAAACACAAAGGTGAGGAATGCATGCAACGAGGGGGGAGAGCGATAGGCGGAAACTAAAGTGATAATCAAACGAACAAGACAGAGGAAGACGCCCAGACTGCAGCAGCAGGGAAAACACGGACAAAGGAATCCAACATGACACGGAGGGAAAAAGGGAAAACACGGAAAACGGACAGGAAGGGAACGGAACGTTACAGTACCCCCCCCTCAATGTACGCCACCTGGCGTACCAGGAGGCCTGGTTTTATTAGGGAACAGTCTGTGGAAATCCCGGATGAGCGAGTGATCCAGAATGAGGCTCTTGTGGAGCCACGACCGCTCCTCAGGACCATATCCCTCCCAGTCGACGAGGTATTGGAAACCCCGGCCCTTACGGCGGATATCAATAACACGGTTAACCGTGTAGGCCGGGGCGTCGTCGATAACCCGGACAGGAGGCGGAGGGATGGTGGGTGTACTGAGGGGGCTGGAGGAGACAGGCTTAACTTGGGAGACATGAAAAACAGGGTAAACTTTGAGGGAGGCAGGGAGGGAAAGTTTAACAGAAACTGGATTAACCAAACAAATGACAGGAAAGGGACCAATAAAGCGGGGCTGGAGTTTCTTGGAGGAGGAGGGAAGGGAAATATTGGAGGTAGAAAGCCAGACCTGCTGACCGGCCCTATACTGCGGGGCTGCGGTCCTGTGAAGGTCCGCCAGACGTTGGGAACGGGAATTGGAGCGAAGGAGTGCGGTGCGCGTAAGTCTCCACATGCGCTTACATCTAAGGAGATGAGACTTAACAGAGGGGACAGCTACCTCAGCCTCCTGGGCCGACAGGAGAGGGGGTTGATAACCTAACGAGCATTCGAAAGGAGATAACCCTGTAGAAGCACATTTAAGGGAGTTGTGAGCGTACTCAACCCAGGGGAGAAAACGGCTCCAAGAGGCGGGATTACGAACAGTGACGCACCGCAGGGCGGCCCCCAGGTCCTGGTTCGCCCTCTCTGCCTGGCCGTTAGACTGGGGATGAAAACCAGAAGATAAACTAGCCGAGGCACCCAGGGCTACACAGAACGCTTTCCAAACCCGGGAGGAGAACTGGGGCCCACGGTCAGACACAATGTCCGAGGGGATCCCGTGCAGCCTGACCACATGCAACACCAAGAGCTCAGCGGTGTCAAGGGCAGACGGGAGTTTAGGAAGGGGAACAAAGTGAACCGCCTTGGAGAACCGGTCCACTATTGTCAGAATAACGGTGTTACCTTCTGACAACGGCAGACCGGTGACGAAGTCCACGCCAATGTGACTCCAAGGACGGCCCGGGACGGGGAGGGGAAGGAGAAGACCAGAGGGAGGCTGGTGGGATGCCTTGCTCCTGGCGCACACAGAGCAGGCCAGGACAAAGGCACGGGTATCCCCCTTAAGGGTAGGCCACCAAAAACTCCTCCTGACAAGGGCGATCGTTCTGGCAACACCTGGGTGACAAGCCAGGCACGAGGCGTGAACCCATTCAAGGACCTGGGAGCAGATGGAATTGGGCACAAAAAGGCAGGAGTTAGGGTTACTGCGGGGGTCCGGTTGGGAAGTCTGAGCGGCCTTCACGATCCCCTCGATCTCCCAGGAGACCGCAGCCACAACACAGGAAGCCGGTAGAATGGGCTCCGGATCAGCAGGACTGGAGGGGAGGGAAAAAATACGGGACAAGGCATCTGCCTTGATATTACGGGAACCGGGGCGGAAAGAAACAGAAAAATTAAAGCGGGCAAAAAATAACGACCATCTAGCCTGACGGGCATTAAGCCTCTTGGCAGATTTTAAATAAATAAGGTTTTGATGGTCGGTCAAAACAAGGAAGGGATTACCTGCCCCCTCCAGCCAGTGGCGCCACTCCTCAAGAGCCAGTTTGATGGCCAGCAGTTCCCGATCCCCGACATCATAGTTCCGTTCCGCGGAGGACAGTCTCCGGGAGAAGAATGCGCAGGGATGGAGCTTGTTGTCCAAGGCGGCTCGTTGAGACAGAATGGCCCCCACGCCGGTGTCGGAGGCATCCACCTCAACGGTGAACTGACGAGAAGTGTCCGGGTGACAGAGGATAGGAGCTGAGGAAAACCGAACCTTAAGCAGTTCAAACGCTTGCTGGGCATCGGAATTCCAACAGAAAGGAAAGGCAACGGAGGTGAGTTTGGTAAGGGGAGCGGCAATGACACTATAATTGCGGATAAAACGGCGATAGAAATTAGCAAACCCAAGGAACTGCTGAAGGTGCTTGCGAGAGGTGGGTTGGGGCCATTCTGTCACCGCCTTGATTTTCGCAGGGTCCGCCCGGATACTGCCCTCCTCGATGATGAAGCCGAGGAACGGGACAGTAGAGACATGAAATGAACACTTCTCCGCCTTAACAAACAGCTGATTCTCCAGCAGCCGCTGGAGAACCTCCCGGACGTGGAGAACGTGTTCCTGGGGGGATTGAGAAAAAATTAAAATATCGTCAATGTACACAAATACACTCTTCCCCAATAGGTCACGCAAAACGTCGTTCACCATGCCCTGGAAGACTGCTGGGGCGTTAGTAAGGCCGAAGGGAACCACCAGGTATTCATAGTGGCCCAACGGGGTGTTGAAAGCAGTCTTCCATTCGTCCCCCTCCCGTATACGCACCAAATGATAAGCGTTACGGAGGTCGAGCTTCGTAAACGTAACTGCTTGCGAGAGGGGTTCAAAGGCGGTGTTAATGAGGGGAAGAGGGTACTTGTTACGGACTGTGACTTGATTGAGTCCACGGTAGTCGATGCAGGGTCGCAGAGAGCCATCCTTCTTCCCTACGAAGAAGAACCCTGCACCGACCGGGGAAGAGGAGGGACGGATAATACCCGAAGCGAGGGACTCATGTATGTACTCCTCCATAGCCAGTTTCTCCGGTCCCGACAGACTGTAGAGGCGGCCAGATGGCAGTTTGGCTCCCGCCAGCAGATCAATGCAACAGTCGTACGGCCTGTGAGGAGGTAAGGACAGAGCACGTGATTTAGAAAAAACCTGTACAAGGTCGTGATATTGTTTAGGAACGTTAGATAAATCAAGCACAGGTTGATCAGAACTGGGATTTCTGGACCCCGGAGGGGGTAGAGCAGAACGGAGACAACTGGCTAGACAGTGGGCACTCCACGCCAGGATGCGACCGGCTTTCCAGTCAATATGAGGGTTGTGGAGGTGGAGCCAGGTCTGACCTAACACAAGAGCAGACTGTTTGGAGTGGATGAGCAGGAGTTGAATAGATTCCCGATGATTGCCAGACAAAACAAGTTGGATTGGAATAGTGGAGTGGGTAACTAACCCCAAGCTCCTACCGTCCAGAGCAAGAGCAGAAATGGGAGAGGGTAGAAGCTCCGTGGGGATGCCGGCCCTCCTGGCGAAGGTGATGTCCATAAAGTTGGCGTCGGCCCCGGAATCGATGAGAGCCGAGGAGGCCGCTGTCTTGTCCCTCCAGAGGAGAGTAGCCTTGAACACAAGGCGGTTCTGAGCTGCATGGTTTGGAATGATGGGGCTCGTCAGTACGCCCAATTTTACTGGCGAGCCCATTCTTTTGGGCGTATAGGACAGGAGGCGATCTGATGGCCAGGCTTGCCGCAGTAAAAACAGGACCTAGTGCGAAGACGGCGTTGGCGCTCCTCGGGGTCGACCGAAACTCTGCCCAGCTGCATAGGCTCCTCCTCGGAGACACCAGACGACGCCCTAGATCCAGTGACTGAGGTATGTTGGCATACGTTAGGAGTGTCGGAGGGTAGATGACGCCCGGAGTTTCTTCCCCGCTCACGGGCCCGGATACGGAGACGATTATCTATAGCAATGGCAAGGCTAATGAGACTATTGAGAGAGTTGGACTCCTCCCGAGTAGCAAGCTGGTCCTTGAGTTCCTCGCTAAGAGCTTGGCGGAAAGCCCCCTGAAGGGAGGTGTCATTCCATCCGGACTCCGCGGCGAGGGTACGGAACTGAATGGCCATCTCTGCGACGCTGCGATTGCCTTGACGAACTTGGAGCAGACATTGGGTAGCGTCTCGCCCGCAGGTAGGGTGATCAAACACGCGCCGCATCTCAGCGGTAAAGGCTGCAAAGTTGCTGCACAACGGAGCCTGGCTGTCCCAGATGGATGTAGCCCACTCCAGGGCACTTCCTCCCAAGCTGCTCATGATGAAGGCGATCTTACAAGGGTCAGAGGCGAAGGAGGTGGGCTGCATACGGAACACTATGTCACACTTAAAATTCACGACATCTCCCCAACCCCCCGCGGTATAACTCGGGGTGTTGCACTCGGGGCTCCCGGCTTGAAGTGGGAACCGGAGCCTCCGGAGGTGGTTCAGGAGCGGGAGGAATTGGACCCACAGGAATCCGCGGTAGCGGCTGATGAAGCGAAAGTTGAGCTACCTGCTCCGTGATGCCCCTTAGTACTTCTAAAACATCGTCCAAACGACGGCCCTGTTGGTCGCTGACCGCAGTTTGGCAGGAGAAGGCGTGGCGAATCTGTTCCAGGTCGGCTGGGTCCATGCTTTTGGCCAGTTCGTTCTGTTGCGATCCTGATACGGGACGAACCCAAGTGCAACGACCAGGAGGCAGATTCAAGAAAAGGGGTATTTATTAAGCGTTGGGGTAGTCCCAAAGCTGTACAGGAAAGTCAAACATAAAATACACAGAACATAAATAGTAGTCCGATACGGACTGCTCCAAGCCGGAGCTGGACTTTAAACCAGGGTTGGGTTCCAAGCCGGAACCGATCAGGTACTGGACTGGAAGTCCAAGCTGGACTGGGTGCAGGATATCCCCTACTGTTCCAAGCCGGAACTGGATAGGGTAGGTGGAGGAGTTCGCACCGGGTCAGGACTGGAACTGGACCGGGAGGTCCACTCAGGAAACGGGAGCCGGAACGGAACTTGTTCCAAGCCGGAACTGGACTCAACAGGAGGTGTACAACACACCGGAACTGGACAGGAACTGGACTGGAACTGGACTGGAACTGGACTGGGAGGTCCACTCAGGAAACGGGTGCTGGAACGGAACTCGTTCCAAGCCGGAACTGGACTCTTACGGAATGGTGGGCTTTACACCGGGACTGGACTGGAACTGGACCGGGTGATCCACACAGGTACAGGTACTGGAACGGCGCGATTGTTCCAAGCCGAAACTGGACTTTATTCGGGCGGAGAATCTCACTCCGGGACTGAACAGGAACTGGACCGGACGGTCTACTTGGATTAAGGACAGAAAGCAGAGGGTTATTAGTTAGGTACTGCAGACAGGGTTTGGACCGGGAGGTCTTAATGGAGGTGAGACGACAGCCAGGGTTGTAGCTGGCGAAAACCCGGCGGGGCTGGGAGGTGAGGCGTAGCTCGGGTAGGTCCCGTTGGAGCCGGCTGTACTCCAGAGATCCTGGAACCGTAACCGAAGTACAGGAGGTAGCTACGGCCGGACAGGAACAACGGAGAGAGTTAGCCAGGCAGGACTTGGCAGCGGATCTAATCCCGAGCTGGAGTTGGAGGTACCGCAACACACTCACACAAACATTCAGGGAAACGAACACTGCTGCAGGGAAGCTGAGAACACGGCGACTGGAGATTGAAGGGAGACAAGTTTAGTAGCATGCAAACAGCGAATGTTACGGGAGGATAGCTACCAAACCGCAGAACAGGTAAGCAAGTTTACACCAAGCGTACAGCAGAACACCGGACCAGAAACGTGAAACGAGCATAACAAGGGAGGTTAGTTAACGAACTGGCGCCGACTAGCAACCAGACGGGGGAATCAAAGAATGAATAAGGCACAGGTGTGGAAAATAACCGGGAGTGATTGCTAAACACAAAGGTGAGGAATGCATGCAACGAGGGGGGAGAGCGATAGGCGGAAACTAAAGTGATAATCAAACGAACAAGACAGAGGAAGACGCCCAGACTGCAGCAGCAGGGAAAACACGGACAAAGGAATCCAACATGACACGGAGGGAAAAAGGGAAAACACGGAAAACGGACAGGAAGGGAACGGAACGTTACACTTCTAGCACGTATACGAATGCGAACTAAGTGTATTCTGTCAATACAAACAATAACCAGTCCTCGTACATATTTTTTTAGGAAAATTAAATGGCCCTTTCCTGGATTTTTCATTTTTTATTTGGAACCTAGATCCAGTAGGTAATTCTTGTGCCAGAAACAGCGTTAATGCGCCGATGTGTCAGAAACCACTCATCGGTCCAAAATTCCATAAGCAAGCGTTCCTGGTAGTATATATCTATGGTAAACAAACCGACCTGCCGACATTTTGCTCATCTTTTCTGGTAGTTTGCTAACATTGAAGAAAATAGTACTTTTATAAATAATTTTAATTACACAAAAAGTTCTAGTTCATATACTTGCTAGAAGTGTCATTTTGAGACCATTTTAGCTGCCCTATAGAAGTGATTGGAGAGCAACAAATACCCTATTCTGGATTATCACCCCAGGGGAGCACAGAGCAACTAACAAACATATTTTGCCACCATTTGGACTTATATCATGGCCAGGTAACTACACAACCCAAAGTTCTAGCAAAATTCAGTTGTGCTTTGAGAGGTTGTCTAACTCAGTGGTTCTCAACCCTGGTCCTGGGGATCCCTTAATCCCCTAATTAAGAAAAATTAACAGATTGTTAAAATTCAAGTATTGCAATTGTGGTTGGAACGAAAACCAGCATACACAGGGGGTCCCCAGGACCAGGGTTGAAAACCACTGGTAACTAACCAACAAACTGTGAATACCATGCTGGAGACCAGGGATGTGAGCTTTGCCAGTTCACTACAGTTATATTTATTTTTCAACAAAAACATGTTATGCTTTTCATGAATAATTCTTATTTGAGAATTATTCATACCCAAAAAATAATATAAATATAATATATAATTATAAATAATTTATAACGTTTTATGAATTAGGCTAGGCATCTCATTACATTACAGAACACTCATAAAAATATGTATTGAGTTGTTACAGTACAGTCATTGGTTAGGCTACTAGATTAATAGTATATAGACTATATAGACTATTATAATATATACTATATAGACTATTAATCTAGTAGCCTAACCAATGACTGTATAATATTAGTAGGCTATATTATATGAATATTAAATTATATATTATTAGTATATTATAATACTTTATGTATTAGTTGGGCAACATTTAACATGAAAGGGATAGTTCGGAATTTTACTTACCCATGATGTAGTTGAATGATGGAAACCATTTTCAGCTAA
Source organism: Synaphobranchus kaupii (assembly GCA_029718625.1). NCBI lineage: Eukaryota > Metazoa > Chordata > Actinopteri > Anguilliformes > Synaphobranchidae > Synaphobranchus > Synaphobranchus kaupii. The sequence goes on along the minus strand of CM056386.1, from coordinate 43,355,326 downwards.
TGCCATGCTGTCCCTTCTTTTGGACATACACACGTTGCTAATGCTAGTGCAACTCTAAGGTAACCGGTAGCATTCACTACCAAACGCACTTAAACACTCCACAGTGCACCCAAAGCAAATAAAATACAACAGTCTATCGGGGTTATTTTGAGTGTTTATACCATCATTTTTGAAGTCAAACTATCGTTGAATCCTTTACTTTACTTTGCTGACCTAATATTCTCTGTGGAAGTACGGCGGCGGAGCGAATGTAGCCATTGATGTTGTTCTTTGTTGTTGTAGTCGACCAGAGCCGGCACTACATTCGTAGGTAACGTAAAGTATCGCTCCCCCGTATTTCATTTGCTTTGGGTGCACTGTGGAGTGTTTAAGTGCATTTGGTAGTGCATGCTACCGGTTGCCATAGAGTTGCGCTAGCATTAGCAACGTGTGTATGTCCAAAAGAAGGGACAGCATGGAATTAGCTGAAAATGGTTTCCATCAATCAACTACATCATGGGTAAGTCGTAATTGAGACATTATGTCCAAAATTCCGAACTATCCCTTTAATGTCCACGCTGCTTCACGTCCAACTTTGACATATGCGCTAAATTCTTCTGACCAGCAGATGCCACTAGTGCGCACAGTGTTAATCAAAGCTTTGAGTAATTAACCCATTTTCAACACAATGGGCCGGAAAACTTTATTGCTTCAGAAAGCTTTGTTTCCCCATCACTAGTTTTTTTAGCCTAACTTTTTTTTTTAGCTAAGTTTGTATCATTTAGAGGTCAGGTTAGCTTCTGTTCACTTAGATATTAAATGTAAAAGGCATTTTTACCAGGGGTGCCCAAATCTTTGCACCCCACTGTATTTCAATAGGGAGAGCAGTTATCAATGTTTTGAAGTTATATGATAATGGGGGAGTTGTATCAAAACCTTATTTATGTATTTTTCATATTTTAATGAATTTATGGCACTGGGTTAGGGACTGTGCAAATGTAACAATTCCATACAATAGTTCCTGGTTTGAGGGTGTATTTTATGATGAGAAAGGACAGAATTCACAACAAACTCTTTAAAGCCAATTTTTCTCAAAACTGGCTTTTGCAAAAACACAATATTCAAACAGGCATATCTCCAGAAATATTTACTCAATCTCATCACGTAATACCTCATTTTGTAGCTCGTATTCTGTACTTTAACATAGGATGAAAAACTCAAAATGGCAAATTTAGCTAATTTTGAAACATGTATTTCAAGCATCCATCCGGTTCTATGGCGCAAACAACAGTTCTGTGGCGTAAACCTATTTTTTTTTTTTTTTTTTACAGTCTATGGTGCAATCAAGGATTTCGCATGCTGCTCTTCTATGGTGTTTTTTGTAGTTTTCCCATCACGCATTGCTGCTGGGCACATCAGACAAAATGGCAGCTGTGTGGTCGGTTAACCTCGCTCTTTCAATATTATTGGCCATTCATTTATTAACTATTCAGCTTGTCAGCTGTAACACCGGTAGAAGGGTGAGTGAAGCCTGGCACTTTTTTTTCCCCCAACTGGTTGCAATTCTAGATTTCCTACGTTATTTTATCTTTTCCGGAAATATCGCGCTATAGCCATCGACGTGCTAGCGAATTACTGTTGTATTGCTACTAGCTAGCTCCACTAAAACTAACGTTTTCCGCTAGCGAGACAGAACAATTTAGCCATCTACAGAGTACACAAATGCTGAAACTTTCGATTATTTAGTACATTTAAATACGTTTAAGTCTTGCTGATGTCTACTTATAGTTGTGAGCTAAGTCCTCTGCCGGCTAGCGACACTCAAGTGAGCAATCAACCCTTCTGTGACTATTGGCGCTGTAGACGTTAACTATGTAGGGCTGCGTTCAGATCCAATTTAACACACTCCCTTCCCTTGCTCTCCCTCGAGTGAGCTCTCTTGTAACGAAATTTGTGACGTGCAGCAAGCAAACTTTAAAAAATGCATCCTCCTTTCCTCCATTACGACCTCCTCTCCTCCGTGCCTCCACCGATCTTTGTGTCATAATATAATGTTGTGATTACATATTCATTACATGTGCATGGTTACATATTAAAGTCTCGACGCAAACAGCAATGTCAGGTAGAAAAAGTGGTCCCAAACCCTGTTCCTGGAGATCTACTGTCCTGTAGGTTTTCACTCCAACCCTGACAAAGCACACCTCATTCAACAGCTAGAGATCTCGCTGCTAATTAGTAGAATCAGGTGTGACAGATTAGGGTTAAAATGAAAACCTACAGGACGGTAGATCTCCAGGAACAGGATTGGGGCACTTGTTTACAGCTACAGTAATATGACGTTAGCTAGCTGTGCTAGCTTTTATGTAATTTATGTTGATTTTGTTACACACTTGTAACAGAAACCTAGCTTGTTGACTCTCCTTTTAGTATGTTTGACTGCTGTAAAAGGCATTGACTTGTGATGTGTAACCAGTGTAAATTGTGTCCCTTCAGACAGGAGATGGGCTTGACACAGACACGGGTTTCTCTATAACTTTAGAGCATTCATTCGAACTAGGTGAGTATGAGTTTTATTTGTCCGATATCCACTGTCTTCCCTATAACTGGTTACTTGTAAACCAATATTAGCAAGATGTTTTCATGTTATTCCCATTGTCTGACTCCTGTAAAATACGTAGATATACGTCGTGCCTAACTCACGTGATGCGAGTGTACATTGTGTGTCCTCTCCCCTGGCAGATGATTCTCCACGGTTCAGAGAGCGGGGAGCTATGACGCTGAAGGGGGGCAGGGAGAACACAGTCTCTCTCTCTCAAGCTCAGCTCACCGAGGAGGACAGAAACATGCTCAAGGTGTGTGTGTGTGTGTGTGTGTGTGTGTGTGTGTGTGTGTGTGTGTATGTGTGTATATACTGGGGGCGGTCTTGGGTGCGACTGAGAGCGTGTTTTGAGTAAAAAAACAAATCGATTGATTGAATTTATTTGATAATTAAAAAACGATGCATATAAAGCAATACATACATGCAAAAACATATTTGTGAATCAGCTACATTTATTTGTGAACCAGTTACATTTATTTGTGTATCAGTTGCATTAACTTGTGAATCAGTTGCATTAACTTGTGAATCAGTTGCATTTACTTGTGAACCAGTTACATTTATTTGTGAATCAGCTAAATTTATTTGAATCAGTTGCATTTATTTTGTTGATCAGTTTAATTTATTTGTAAATCAGTTGCATTTATTTGTGAATCATTTTATTTGAGGAAATGCCTTTTTTATTTTTTTATTTTTGAGACAATAATACCCCCACATCGTTGCATCCCAATGGGGAACGTGACCACAGGATGTTATGATCTGACTCCTTCAGATTACTATTAGACCTTTTTTTAAGATATTATTCTGATGATTTTACATTTACATTACTGGATTTTAGCAGACACTCTTATCCAGAGCGACTTGCACAACTTTTTCAGCATTTTTACATAGTATCCATTTATACAGCTGGATATATACTGAAACAAATTAAGTTAACCTTGCTCAAGCGTAGGCAGTGTCCTACCTGGAAATCAAACCTGCAAACATTGGGTACTCTAGGAGGTGAAATATTATATTTAGCTAAAAGGCCACATATTTACAATATGTTGCAATATATTCAAGTTCTATGAGGGTAATACCAAGATTTAAACACTGTCCCAGGGAAACATCATGCACATCACTTGTAGAACCTTTTTTTGTTGTTGTTGTTGTGTAAATGCCACCTGCCTTCCCTCACTTCTCCAGGAGGTGGCAGCAGTGGACGGGCTATATAGAATCAGAGTGCCCAGGCTGTCATTGCAAATGGAAAGACAGACGGACAGACAGAGTGACGGCTACCTCTCTGCCTTTGTTCGAGCGGTATGTCCCTCTCTTTAAGTCCCGTGTTCCCACTCACTCATCAACAAGAAAGGTGTCAAAGTTCTTTCATTTGAGCAGATAATTTGATGTCCTGCTACATCTCACATAACGTGAAACTAAGGCCATGACCGAATATGATCCCTGTTCCCTGCCCCCCTGTCCACTCAGACCCGTTTACTATGTGCCCTCCCCCCTCACTTTGCAAGCAGTGTGCAAAAGAAAAAAACTCCTGCAAAACCCTTTCCATACTAGTGAGGAAGTAGTTTGTAATTCCAAAATGTCAGAAACACCCCTGAAAAATGGCTTTAACTTTGAAGCATCTAAACCACAATTACAAAAGCTACACAGGTGATTCCTATTCATTTGAATGCTAATGAGCAGAACGTGTCTGCTTAAAAGAGGTCTAACCAGCAGCACTTTGCTAGGTAAGTCTCCAAAGCAAGATGAGGATACTAACTGAGTTACAAGGGGGCCCAAATAGTTGGTGCCAGAATTGCAGGGGGGTCAGTCACAAAAACGGCAAAATTATTTAAGGTGGCAAGAGGAACAGTGTCAAAAATTATGACAACATATGCCCAACACCAAAAAACAGCATCAGCAAAAAAGAACTGTGGCCGCAGTCAAAGCTCTCCGACAGGGACAAAGATACAGGTCAGGAAAATGTAGTCATCACACGTGCAGTCATTTCACCATAATAAAGCCTCCTCAGGCAAACAGTGTATCGGAATTTCAGTTCCTTTCAGAGACTCAAGCTGCTTGATTCAGTTCCAGGGCTCAAAAGTGTGACTGTTTTGGTCGAATATGTGACGTATATTTGAACTGCGCAACCTGGGATTTAAAATCGGGATCACCGATGCGACCGCAAACAATTGTCCTGGTGCGACTCATTTATTTATTTATTTTTTATTAATGCAAGCAACCTAACGCAATCAGACAAACTACCAAATTTATTTTCCCTGTAAACATTCTAACCTACCAAACGTCAGCTTCACTTCACTTCCATCTATGCTGGTTTTAGATTTGCTGAAATCGGTCACTGACAGCTGGCAAGCGAGCCAGCATTTCCTAAACCTAACTAACGTTAGTTAACTGAACCAGGTTTTTTATCTCTAGGGTAATGAAATGAAAAGAACAATCACATAATCTTTCGCAAAAAAATAATGACGTGAACATCGATAGGCTATTATTATTATTATTATTATTATTAGGCTATTATATGCCTAACCCCTTAAATTATATGGTCTGATGAGGCATCTTTTACTCTTTTTAATCTGGACGGGTTTATGTTTGGAGAAAGCTTAAGGAGGCATTCAATCCACAGTGTCTGTTGCCAACTGTTAAGTACGGTGGTGGTTCTGTAATGGTATGGGCAGCCATTTAATGGGACTCATTGGATCCAATGATTGCGCTCCATGGACATGTAACAGTCAAACAATATGAAACCATTTTACAAGACCAGGTGCACCCTATGGTGCAAACACTGTTCCCTCATGATGTCCTCATATTCCAACATGATAACGCCCCCATACACACTGATAAAAACATTAAAGAACACAAGGATGACCTTAAATGCCTTTCATGGCCTGCACAATCACCAGATCTAAAAATAGTTCAACCTTTATTGGAAGTTCTGGAGTACAGAGTGCAAACTAGATTTCCACCTCCTTCATCCCTCACACAGTTCGGAAATTGTATGACAGCATTCCTAGAAGGATTGAAACTGTTTTGAGGCTCGAAAAGGTGGGCCTACTCGTTATTAGTTACTAGAGATTTAGTTTTTGTAGGTGTTTCTGATATGTATGTCCCACTCTTGTACCATAGACATGCATATACGCTCTATGTTCTGTACTACAAGTTGTAGTTTTTACTTCCAGTTTACTTCCTGAAATTGTCAGATGACATCCTGAATCCCCTCAACATAACCCAGGGATTTTAAGTGCCCCCATTTGTGAGAAAAATTCGCCCACTCAACAGCTTTTTGACGAAGTTGACTCAAATATGTGCCCTCAAAGGGGTGACGGGATCATATTCGGTCATGGCCTAAGGCTTTGTCCCAATCCATCTTTTGCTCTTAAACTCACTTGGGGAATCCCATTTCAGACGCAGATGTAATCCAGGTCACCATTTTAGTTTGTGACATAGCCCCTCCACCTTCAACTTTCAACCGTGCACCAGAGTAGACTCGGCAAGCTCATATTACCCACAATTCACATCAAACATCCTGTTCAATGATAATCACGTTAATACTTATCGCAGTATTATAAATGAAAAAGTGCTTACAGAATGGAAAAGAGGGTATAAGTACAAGTTAATCCAGTAGTTTGCTATTTTGTATTTCATAGTTTAATTGAATAGAGAGAATACCAAACCCGGACTACTTCGCTAGGACTAACCCGAGATAAGGAAGACTGGAGCACACAGAGCTCAGAGCAAAACAAAATATTTTAATACGACTGACGTTTCGACGTCAACGACGTCTTCTTCAGAGTCAAAATGGAAATACAGACAAATGCACCGGGAGGTATATAAATACCCTCCCATCAATTACACAAAATAAGGTGCGCATGTGTAGGACTAATAAATCTCGTCATAGATACCACATATACAATGTTATCTTCTTTAACAGGATAGAGAGAAGAACGACAAATGTCATAGGTAAATGAACTAAATAATTGTCTATTGTGAACATGGCATAAAACAATATAAAATGAAAATCAAAAAGCCTGTACACAAGTTACAAAAAACATGAAAGATTCAGCGACTCATTTAACCCATTGGGTTCCACACTATTGAGTGTATGTATCCAGTACGCCTCCCTGCGGAGCAGTTGCTTAATAATATCTCCGCCTCTGGATGATGAAGTGACTCTCTCAATACCCCAAAATTTTAGAGAAGAGACAGAACCATGATTGGCTTCAGCGTAATGTCGCGCAATAGCATAGTCCGTATTTTTAGACCGGATCGCGGTCTTATGTTCAGCAATTCTAAGTTTGAGGGCTCTCTTAGTCTGTCCGATGTAGATTTTGGAGCATATACATTTCAGCATGTAGATAACATGGGTAGTGTTGCAGTTAATAAAAGTGGTTATTTTAAATTCCTTGCCTGAACGTGGATGACAGAAGACTTTAATGTCATTAGAGTTAGAGCAATGGACACAGTGTCCACAACGATAGAACCCTCTAGGGGGCGTAGGTAGCCAGGAGGGTTTTGTCTGCGGACTACTCACCATGCTGTGAACCACCTTATCTTTTAAGTTTTGTGGCCTTCTAAAGCACACTCGCGGAGGTTCGGAAGTAAATTTATTTAAAAGAGGGTCACTCTGGAGAATGGGCCAGTGTTTACGGACAATGTTTTTAACTCTTCCAGCGACCGGACTGAACTCAGTGGAAAAGCAAATATGAGGAAGGGTAGCACGCTTAGGCTTTTTACAGAGGAGGGACTTCCTATCAGTATGGCGGGCTCGGTCAATAGCGGCAGTAACGTCAACAATACTGTAGCCTCTTTGAAGAAATCTGCTACGCATCTGACAGATGTTGCTTTCAAATTCTGCATCCGTGCTACAGTTGCGTCTCAAGCGCAAGAACTGTCCAATCGGTATATTACGTATCAGTGGACGGGGGTGATTGCTATCCGCTCTTAACAGAGTATTTCTGCTTAAGGGTTTACGGAAGATGGTAGATTCAAGTTTACCGTCATCACCTTTAAAAATAGTCAGGTCTAGAAAATTAATGGATCTCACATCATGTTCCTCTGTAAAAGACAAATGACGATCTCTAGAATTCATATACCTCAAGAAATCTTCAAATTCGAGTACAGTACCATCCCACACGAGCAGTATGTCGTCAATGTATCTACGCCACAGGGAGATTTTGGAGAGAAAGGGATTAATGGAATTATGGATAAATTTCTCTTCCCAGTGACCCATGAACAGATTAGCATAATTCGGTGCAAAAGCTGCTCCCATTGCTGTACCCTGAGTCTGTAAATAATAACAGCCATTGTATTGGAAATAGTTCATGGTGAGTGCCATCTCCGTAAGGGTGATAAGGAAACTTGAAGGGGGTAATAGGTCTTCCGGGCGTGTGGAGAGGTAGTATGACAGAGCTTCCAGACCTCCTTTATGGGGAATGTTGGTGTACAAACTCTGTACATCTAACGACGCTAAAATAGTAGCTGAATTCACATGAACACCTTCAATAACCCTAAGAAGATCAGACGTATCACCTATATACGAAGGCAGGGTAGGAACCAATTTTTTAATAAAAAAGTCAACATATTGTGAGAGAGGTTCTGTAAGGCTACCATTGCCTGACACTATAGGGCGCAGTGGAGGATCAGATACAGACTTGTGAATTTTTGGGAGACCATACAAAATCGGGCATATGGGGTATTTAGTAGTTAAAAAATCCCTTTCATTTTTAGTGATCCAACCCGTAGACAAGGCATTTTCTATGGCAGAGTCAATTTCACATTTTATGCGCTCTGTTGGATTAGCGCAAAGAGGTGAGTAGAATTGTTCATTCAAAAGTTGTTTTTTTATACTCTTATCGTATTGTTCAAACGCTTGAACAACTACTGCTCCGCCTTTGTCGGCGCTGCGAATGACCAAGTTTGAATTAAGTTGTAGATCTTTCAAGGCTTTGCGTTCTTCTACATTTAAATTGTTCCTGTATCGAATATGTTTATTCGCCAAGACAGAAAGATAATTTTCCACCAAGCGACAGAATGTAGTTATTGTGGGGTTAGGGTTGGAGCTAGGCAGGAATACGGATTTACCTTTAAATGAGGTGTATTCTCTCATTTTACTGCCAATATCAGTGTTGCTAGGTACAGTAGAAACATCCGTCTGTGCACAGAAAAAATGTTTTAAATGTAATTGTCTGAACAACTTAAAAGAGTCCACTTTTACCTTAAAAAAATCACATTTGTTGGTAGGGGAAAAAGACAGACCTTTACTGAGAACAGACATTTCAACCTCACTTAAAGGAAAGCCAGAAATGTTAATTACTGCTTGTTGAGATTGCGTTGGGATCTCTTCAGGGAATCGAAAGGAGGGCTTCTTCCTCCGTGCCCCCCGGGATCCCCTCCGCGTCTTCTTTGGTGTTGTTGGCGGCGTACGGCAGGAGGAAAAAAAGGCTTGTAGGGCTGGGCCTGTCGGCCTTCAGCGTCGCTCACGTCAGAGGAATCCCGTTCACTGGCAGTCGAAAGTGGGAGATCCTTGTTTCTTTTGGACCAGGCTGGGCGGGATCTGGAGGTGAAGCGAAGACGGCTGCCTTGCCAGTTATAGACAGTACCATTTGTATAATCCAATGCATCTCTCTCATACTTCTTAAGTTTGTAAGTTTTCAGTTCTTTTTGGAAAATGTCCAAAGAAGCAGAGATCTTGTTAGTAATGGAGGTGTACGTGTCTATGTCCAACCTTTTCTTTGATGTTTGTTTCCAGTTGTTTAACTGATATGCCTAATGCCTCGTTTTCTTTTTTTGTTTTCTCAATGACAAGAAGCATTAGGTCTAAGGAGCATTTGTTAAGAATCTGTTCCCAGCGTTGTAGAAATTCAGGGTCATCAAGACCAAAGGCTGGGGCCTTGTGTATGCGAAGCCCTCTGGAATACGCCTCTGTCTCCAATATTCAGAGAGAGCAATAGAATGCCAAAGAAGCCGGGTTTCTTTCTTTTTTAGATCCTCTAGGTCTTTGCCGAGGGTGAGATGACATGGTTCTTGTGGTAGTATTAAATCTTCAAATAAAGAGTGTGAAGAACAATGTTCTGTCCTTGTTCATCTGTAAATGAAAGTGTCTCTGAGCGTGCCGACGTATTGGCATTAATAGTATCAAAACTACTCATGGTTAGGAGTCCTTGAATAGCTAAGGGCGAGCTGCGAGGGGGGAAAAAAGGCCGTCCAAGAGCCTTCAGGGATACAAAGTAAAAAGGGGGTGATCCCAACGCCGCTACAAGCCGGCTATATAGACAAGGAACTATAGGTGCTCAACAGAAGGACCAGTGAATAGAGAGAATACCAAACCCGGACTACTTCGCTGGGACTAACCCGAGATAAGGAAGACTGGAGCACACAGAGCTCAGAGCAAAACAAAATATTTTAATACGACTGACGTTTCGACGTCAACGACGTCTTCTTCAGAGTCAAAATGGAAATACAGACAAATGCACCGGGAGGTATATAAATACCCTCCCATCAATTACACAAAATAGGTGCGCATGTGTAGGACTAATAAATCTCGTCATAGATACCACATATACAATGTTATCTTCTTTAACAGGATAGAGAGAAGAACGACAAATGTCATAGGTAAATGAACTAAATAATTGTCTATTGTGAACATGGCATAAAACAATATAAAATGAAAATCAAAAAGCCTGTACACAAGTTACAAAAAACATGAAAGATTCAGCGACTCATTTAACCCATTGGGTTCCACACTATTGAGTGTATGTATCCAGTACGCCTCCTGCGGAGCAGTTGCTTAATAATATCTCCGCCTCTGGATGATGAAGTGACTCTCTCAATACCCCAAATTTTAGAGAAGAGACAGAACCATGATTGGCTTCAGCGTAATGTCGCGCAATAGCATAGTCCGTATTTTTAGACCGGATCGCGGTCTTATGTTCAGCAATTCTAAGTTTGAGGGCTCTCTTAGTCTGTCCGATGTAGCTCCAGTCTTCCTTATCTCGGGTTAGTCCTAGCGAAGTAGTCCGGGTTTGGTATTCTCTCTATTCACTGGTCCTTCTGTTGAGCACCTATAGTTCCTTGTCTATATAGCCGGCTTGTAGCGCGTTTGGGATCACCCCCTTTTTACTTTATAGTTTAATTGAACTTAAGCTTTAAGCAGCAGCAGTAGCATACTGCATACTGTATTCTTACTTTTAAAAGGATGATTACTCTCAATCTGTTTCTGTATACTTTGCCAGATCACAATCAAACAATCGATTCGCTCAATAACCAAGACCAATAGGTAAACTTGTGCAGCATTGTCCTATATCCATGTTTGTGATTTGTGATATAAAATGTGTTAATATGTCATGCAAATATTCTGCTGTATAAATGATAATTGAACAGCACCGATCTTTGGTAAATTCCTTTTTTTCTAGCCTGAATGCATAGGCATTGCCCTTAACAGTGGTTCAAGCAATTTAAGAGGTTTTCCTCTTTAAATTTATGCCTTCTAATGTTTAAATCGTCTTGACTAAATCGAGTGCTGTCTTAAAATTGATTACATTCTTTAATGTGATGAGGAGAAACAATTCTGAGAAAATGTTGGAATTTTTTTTGCTAGTGAATTTGTCAAATTACTACCATCAGATTAAACATTCTCACCTTGTAGTTATTTTGTCATTATCCTTCCTACTACCGGCTGACGGGGTTGTGTAGTGGCAAATTCTCAAGCGGTTGCTATGCAGGGGGAATTGAATAACATTGGTACAATTAACGGGGGGCGGGGGGCAGGGGCGGGGGCGGAATCAGAAACAATTTTGTTTTTTAAAGACACTGCACCCTTTACACAGGAGTTCATCAGACAGAAACACACTGCACACTTTACACAGGAGTTCATCAGACAGAAACACACTGCACACTTTACACAGGAGTTCAGATCGAAACACACTGCATGCTTTACACAGGACTTCATCAGACAGAAAAGGTGGACGTTTTTTTACCGTCCAAGTCAAGTCAGTCACCAGATCTGAATCCAGTTGAGTATGCGCATTCCACTTGTTCCAAAAAAGACTGAAGAGAGAAATCCCCAGCAACAAGCAGCACCTTAAAGAGGCTGCAGTTATAGCCTGGAAAAGCAACACAAGTGAAGGAACAGTCTGGTGATGCCTTTCACTTATTTCAGTTACTTTAAGCTCATTGTCCAAATTTTTGTTTGTTCGCCTTTGTCAGGGGGGGACCGAACATAAAATAGTTGGGACCGAACACTAAATGCCACACAGAGCTGTATGTCTTCTTTTTTTTTTTTAGTTACTGCCTTTTTTATTTCAGTCATTTTATTTTATAATTGTAATAGCTTCTGTTTGTGCTATTTTTATTATGGGATATTACTCTGGTGAGAAGGTACATTTTTGACATTACACACTCTAATCCATGAATGGACCACTCTTTCCTCTCTAAATCCCTGCCTAGTGCTCAATGGTGGAGTCCCACCTCAGTGATGTCATCACCCTCCACACCGATGTCACGGGTTACCTCATCGGCGTATCCATAGTGACCATACCGGGGGCATGCCATGGGGCAGAGGTCGAGGATGAAGTTGACCTGGAAGCGTTCAACACCACGCTCAGCCTCATGGGACCTGTCAATGCCCCTGCGTGAGTTTCCGTCTCTCTGCTTTGCTTCTTGCTGCCTCCCTGTCACCGCCAGTCAGAAACATGTTTAACCCGGGCTACATGGAGGCGACCGTTCCAGCCAACTGAACCAACTGACCTATAAACCAATAAACACAATGCTAAACCAATCAGATTGCCGGAAAACAACTCACAAACTGCATCTTCCATTTCCAGATGTTGTAAAGATGGAGAAACCGGGGTGACTATCTTCATACATGTGTTCGTGCGATGTTCTCTGGCACGGCCCTACGAAATGTTTTGTTTTTGTCATTTTCTCAGTTTTAGAAATCTCACTTATAGTTTAATTTGTCCTGTTTCATTTGTAAAAGTATTCTGCCTAATTTCAGTGCCTGCCGAACCGTACCTCTCTTTTCCAGTTTCCCTCATCAGTGGAGGAGTTGATGTGGTTGTTAAATGCGTCTTTTTTTTAACCCAGTAAATGTAAGGCATGGTGATGCCGTTCTCCTCTGCGGTTGGCTGTCCGTTATTCCAAACCTGTTCTCCAGCATTTCCTGCTCCTTGCTCATGGGAGTCTCTGACAGGCTGGTGAAATGGCACAATGTCAACTAGCTAGTCGGCCACATCTAAGAAGAAGCACGGCCATGTGACATGACAGCGTTCCGCCATTGCTAAGTTACCAGAAATCTCAGCGGAAGTGAATACTTGTTACCCCGCACTGAAGTTTAAACCTTACAATCATGTTCTCTTGGTTTTTTCACTGCTAGCCCAGATGCATATTTCCCAGATGAAATTGGAAGGTTATATAGGAAGGGATTACCAAATTCCATTTTTAAAACCTGGGTTCTATGGATCAGTCCTTGTTCTGTGTAGGGCAGAAATGAAAGGGCCGTATACTGGCCTCTGATTGGTAGGTAAATCTGGGATTTTTGAAGCCCCTGTTGTTTCTCCCCCTTCAGGCCTGAGACGGCCCTTTTCATTGAGCGGATGGAACAGGAAATTGAGAAGAAGGGCAAGAACCCTCAGGAGCAGAAGTCCTTCTTCGCCAAATATGTGAGTGACCATCGCCGTTCCCCCCAGCTCCGGGATTCCCCAACTCTACGCTTCTCCACTGTCTTTTCCTCCTCTTCTCTGTCACCACAACGCTTCACCCCTTTCTTGATTTACAGCACTTAGCTTTAACACCACTTGGCTTTAACACAAATTCGCTTTCACACCACTTAGTTTTAACATGATTTAGCTTTCACACCACTTAGTTTTAACATGATTTAGCTTTAACATCATTTAACTTTAACACCACTTGGCTTTAACACCACTTAGCTTTCACCTCACAAAGATTTAACACCACTTGGCTTTCAAACCACTTATCCTTCACACCATTTATCTTTCCGACCTCTTGGCTTTCACACCCCTTAGCTTTAACACAACTTAGCTTTAACTTAGCGGAGCTTTTAACCACATGTCTGAAACTCAGTCGCTTAAAATCCATTTTGTGTGTGGGGTCTCTCTCCCTCCCTCCTTGTGATGTCTTTTCCACATCGTGGAACGTGGCCTGAATTTGGTCAACATGTGTCCTTGGACAAAAAAAACACACAGTTCAGAAATTTTGTCCATTGTCTTTTCTTTTGGTGGGGGTGGGGGAGAAAGATTTTCAAGTACATTTTAGAGTTGTCTAAACTAGCAAACTGTGTATCTGAGAAAGAAAGTTACAGTGCTGTGCTGCTGGTTTGACACGATTTAGATCATCTATGTATTTATTTCTTAAATATGCCTAACCCCTTAAATCCTTTTAGCAGAAAGATTTAAATGTTTATGCCACACAGTTCCTCAAACCTTTAACCTTGAAATCGAATAGTCAACTGTAATGTTTGTGAATTAGGTCATAGGTCACACACGTTTTCCTTGACTCCTGTAGCAATCTGGGCACACACACACACACACACACACACACACAGAAGGGACAACATTATCAGTATGTTTGCAGTACAGAGGTCTCATATTCCAGATGGCCATGGCAGTTGTACTGGAGAGTTGAGTGCTATAAATGTCAAAGAAAAAATGAGCGTATTGCTACAGCATGGCTCAGCACAGAGGACACAGATATTGGGATTTTTGCCATATGAGGTCGCTTAGCACTGTGGAGTGCATCATTGTTTTGTCTTCTAGAATGTCATGATGAGCAGTTTTACACAGTGCATCCCTTCAAATGCAATGCATTTCAAAGAAATACAGAAGAATTGAACAATTCACCCGATTCTGTGTTAAGTACTGAATTTGCGGATTCTGTCCACATTTTCTGCATCGTAGAAACCATAGGGTCCTATAAATCAAGCATTTTTAAAGTTCTGTTGTGCTTGGCCAAACTGGTCTCACAGTGTGGCATTGTAATACAATTCCCATAAAGCATTTCACCACCATCTCGTCTCATCTTTGCAATGAACTCTGGGAGCTTGACACAGGAGAAATTTTGCTATTCACTCTAACAGATAGAAACGTATTGATACGGAAGTACCTGCACAGGTATAGATGATTGATTTTGCAAATAGCAGTGAACACAAATGCCAATATACGTGTAGTTTTGGTGTAACATATGGCCTCCGTACCAACATCATGTGTAGGTGTGTGTTATTTGTCATAATCTTAGGAGCGCCTTTACTGTCAAGCAAGGTATTGCGTGTATTGTGCTCCGGGTGTTTGTATTACCATCAGCGCATAGTAATCTTTTTTTTTTTTTTTTACATTTTTCGGTGACTTTTTCCTTTTACTCTCATCGCTTAAGCTAATAGCATAGCCGTAGCAGTACAGACAGCCGTTCCACTCCCCGTGCTGCCAGTAGGGCTGTGGCTCCTGTTTTTTACAGTTTGGTGGGCTATCTTGACCGTGTTTAATAACATGAAGGGTAACTCCCAACCGAGTTTATATGTTGTGTGTACAAGATATCCTAGAGAACTCACGGCAGGTAAGGCTGGCAGAAATACTATGAGAAGCCTGTCAGTAAAATATTGTTACTATCTGTGCGTTACAATTTTGTTGATGACTTTAGTGTGTTGATCTGTAGATGCTGGTGTGTGTACATAAGTGAGGCAGTGCTGATGTTTATAACTGCTGTTCTCTGTAGCTGTTTTATGTGCCTGTGCTATGCGCTTGTGTGTGTGCTTTGTTGTGCTGTGTGGGTGTGCTTTGCTGTGCTGTGTGGGTGTGCTTTGCTGTGCTATATTTCTGTGCCGTGTTGTGTTATGTGGCTGTGCTATGCTGTGTGGTATGTAGGATTGCAAAGGGAGGGAATTTTCCAGGTAATTTTCCAGGGAAAATCACCACTCACTGTAACAACCTCATGCTTAAACAAAGCTAATAAAACACAAAAAATTTAAGAAAACAATAAACAAGTAAAATGTGCTGAACAGGCCCAGGCCCTTTCTGGAGAGAAGGTTTCTGCAGCATATGGTACCATCACTGCCATTGCACAGCACCTTTATCTAGATCAGGGGAAAGTACTTCTAAGTTTGTATAAATTTTCCTGCAAGGACAGGCTGTGGACTGCTAATGCCATCTGGGAGGCAGCCAAACACATCATGGCATCAACCTGTTGCTTCAGTTATTATCCAGATCCTTTCATCAGCTTTATCAGAGCGGAGCTGGTGCCTGTTTGATGGAACATACAGCAGAGTTTGCAACAGGCTGACCAACAAAGTGACCCAACAGAGTTGAGAAGCTGGCGGCTAACTCTTTGAGCCCATCAAAGATAACACCATGCAAATTGAACCTGAGGAGGATGGACCAGATTCTGTGGTTGAGATGAATAATATTAGCCTAAGTCAAGCAAGTTAAAATTTGTTTTAAGCTTACTTTATTCAAAAGATTAAGTTATTCCTAATGTGTACTTTTGACTCAAATAAGGTTAAATAAGGCCCATCTAATTTGGTGTCTTAGATATAAAATAGTATATATTTGCATTTATGTTTCCTTTAATGTTTTTAGCTAAACTGCATTGAAAAAAATAAATGTGTTTACATTGTGGTAAACCAACATCTTGATTGTTTGACATTTCTTAAAACCCATGGTTTTCGCCCTAACAATGTGCGCTATTTACAGCAACCCCTCAAATAGGTCCAATATATAAAAAACCAAAGACATACTTACGATTTATGAAACATATTGTGAACAGTATAAATCTCAAAATTACCTCAAAATTCCTCAAAAAGGGAAACTTTCCTGGAATGTTTCAACCCTAGTTGTATGGCTGTGCTATGTTGTACTGTGTGGCTGTGCTGTGTTATGCTATGCTGTGCTGTATGGCTATGTTGTGTTGTGTAGCTGTGCTATGTTCTTATGTATGGCTTTGCTGTGTTGTATGGCTGTGCTATGTTGTGTAACTGGTGCTGCACTGTGATGTGTTTCAGTGGTATTTGATTCTGGGAGGTGCAGTGTTCCTCATGGCCACCAGTTCGGCACAGCCCCCAGCAGGGGGAGACAGAGAGCAGAACTGATTCCCATTTATTTCAAGTACTGTCACCCATTTCACTCATTCAGTAGCTAATTTGAGTGTCACTGTGCTTCTGTACCGGAATGTGTTTGTTTGTCTGTCTGTTTTTATTTCTGTGCATCTTACTCTTTCATGGTACTCAGGAGTCTGGGTCTGCCGGATATGATGTCATATTCCTCAGTTCCAGTATTCTGCAGCAGACCTGGGTTCAGATAGTATTTGTTTTGTATTCAAATACATTTCTGCATTTGACTAAGCTTGCCTGGTGTACTGGAACAAATTAAATAATCCTGAAAGTGCAAACCCTGCCCATCTGCTCTTCCTAGCAGGCTCAAATACACCAGGCAAGATCAATAGAGCACAGAAAAGTATTTGAATCCAAAACTAATACTATTTGAACCCAGGTCATTTGTAAAGTGTGGCGTTGATCACTGTCCACCTGAACTGTGCCACATTCCCTGTGCTGGGAGCAACACAGCGGGATCCGACTGATTCACTTAAACTGTGTTACAATCATCACAGCTAAAATGTGCATGGAGTCGTTTCCATTTGACCCAGCGCTCAGCTTCTCTCCACTGTCTCACTTCAGTTTCCTCAGATGGGCCCTTGCCTTTAGAGACCCTGTTGCATCATCTTTTCACCTGCATTTAAAGTGCTCATTAAAACTGTAGTCTATCATTATTCCATTTTAAAAATGTATTCACATTCAGTATATGTGCGTTCAGTAATTGCTGCTCTATTGGTGCGTTTTCCATTGGTGCCATCGACGGCGTCATTCCCGCAAAAGTATTCAAATGTGATAACGCACGCACAGGAACTTGCATGTTGAATGCGGAAAAGCAAGCGCCTGAAATTTGGTTTTATATGTTGCTCAATTTTACCGTGTCGGATGACATTGTCGATTGTCTCTAGGAAGTCTTGTTTCTCCAAAATACGCTATCGCTGGATTATCTTAAGAAAATGAAACACTCGATGCATTCCTTGCTACGCCCCCAAGCAATGGCGTGTTGTTCGGCGTGTAGCTTAATATTCAATGGAACTCTGGGACTTATGAAACTCTGGGAACTCTGGGAGTACGAAAACAAACTGTCGCGACCACCAGTCATCACAGATGTCACCAAATTCACCGAAATTGAGAAATTACTGATTACAACTTTAAACCACAATAATTTAATGTATACTTAATCTTACAAATTTGTACATGGGAAAATAATAGTTTCCTTTGGATGTAAAGTGTGTTGTCTCTAAACATAAAGGGCAGGACACGTGATATGGCATCTGCTGATTGGTTAAAATGTAAATCGCCGTGTTACTTGCGTAAACAACATGGTCTCCAAAAGACCAATACAAAATCCCGCTCTAGTAGGTTAATACAACAAGTTACTTGCTCTCAGGTTAAAAAATATATATTTATATATATTAGATATAACCTGAATGAAATAGACTTAATCATAATATTATAGTATTTGTTTTTTCCTGTTAGAAATTACTTTGATTGCACTGGGTCTTAAGATATGAGCAGATTAGTCTTCACTCATTCTGCCCCTATTGATACAGCAGCATTATTAGTTGATGAGATAGATTTCTGGACCTGCATTAAAACGAGCGCACATCTTCCAGCGTGACAGAGACGGGGCTACAGCTCAGATCAGAAACCAATCAATGCTCTGCATTACCAAACGCCAGCAAACCCTGGGAGAAACGATTCAATATGCGCTGCATTACCAACGGCCAGCACATCCTGGGAGAAACAATTCAATATGCGCTGCATTACCAAACGCCAGCAATCCCTGGGAGAAACGATTCAATATGCGCTGCATTACCAACGGCCAGCACATCCTGGGAGAAACAAATGAATGTGTTACATTACCAACGGCCAGCACATCCTGGGAGAAACAATTCAATATGCGCTGCATTACCAACGGCCAGCACATCCTGGGAGAAACAAATGAATGTGTTACATTACCAACGGCCAGCACATCCTGGGAGAAACAAATCAATGTGTTACATTACCAACGGCCAGCATACCCTGGGAGATTCTGAGCAGTCCTCTGGAGAGTTTCAGCGCTCGGTCCTTTCACTTCCCGCCTCACGCACTCAGACTTTATGAACTTTTTCTCTCTCCTCCCTCACTTTCTGCTTTTGTCCCCTGTTTGGGAATACTTCCTTTCAGTGGAGAGTGTGAAAGTGACTCAGAACCACTACACTTACGAGGTCAACCAGCTTTAACCGGTTAAATGGGAAATTTATTACAACTAATTCTGGTCCTAATCCAGATTACATTACATTACATTACATTATAGGCATTTAGCAGACGCTCTTATCCAGAGCGACTTACACAAATTCTTATTACATGTATCCATTTATACAGCTGGATATATACTGAAGCAATTCAGGTTAAGTACCTTGCTCAAGGGTACAACGACAGTGTCCTACCTGGGAATCGAACCTGCAACCTTTCGGTTACAAGTCCAGTTCCTTAACCATTATACTACACTGCCGCAGATTATTGAAACACACATTTCTAATTCGTCAGAAGTTGATGATAATTGATAAAATTAGTTAATTATAATGCGTCGCTGTTTGTCAGTTAATGTGTGTTCCTACATTTAACATATGTACTGTTTTTAGGAAGATACTTTATAAAATCTGTTTTCTTTTTTCATTCCTCCCCCGCATCTCCCCTTCCCTTTGTCCTTCCCTCTCTCCTCTCTTCCTCCTGATTCAGTGGATGTACATCGTGCCTCTGGTTCTCTTCCTGATGATGTCAGGAGCTCAAGATCAGACCGGAGGCGGGGCCGCAGGCGGAGCAGCCAATGGCGGAGGCAGATGAAAACTCCACCTCCACCAATATTATTTCAGGGCCCTGACACCGTCTAGTTGTACATAGTGAGATGACCAAATGTTGAATTGAGGAAATTCACGCTAATAAAATGCTAATGAAATTAATTCACATGGACTGATTTTAAATATTGTCTTGGACTGCATTTTCTGCATTCTTATTCTGTCTGAAATAAAATATTTATTAAACTCAGTCTTCTATGTGCTTTATGAATGGAAGATGTGCTTTGTTGCTAGAACTGGATAGCCAGTGCTGTGCAGCTGTGGAGTACACTCCCAGTTCTCCTGTCAAAAGGAAGGAGAGGAGTAGAATTTCAATCTGGCAATAAGCCTTTGTTGGAAGTTTGTTTTTCTAACAAACGATGCTGTCCGTTCCTACTGAGAATTCCTTTAGGATAGCTCGGGTGTTGGCTTTGTAAAACAGCCCTTGTGCCTCCTGTTGTTTGATTATTAGTAATCTCACCAGTGTGTCGTCTGTTTCTCAGCCCGCTAGATGCCATCAGCTGTCTGAAATAGATCCAATCCCATAGCCTGAATGGGCATCTCCATCCAGTAGGTATCCTTAGCAGTGGATGATATGATGACGATTTCTGCATGTTGGCCTTCCTCTGATTCCGATGAATTTGCAACACCTTGTGGCTGTGGCCCACGCCCATGGACAGTGACACTAGTCAAATTTAACACTCCCTACAGAGCTTGGCACTAATGTGTTCACCCAATTGTTGTGAAACCACTTGAATAACACGACATACAGTATGTTGCACTTTTCACAAACCAATAATCTAGTGGAACATGAACATATTGACGCAAGAGGCATCATGGGACAGAATCTTTTGGAAAAGGACTTGTTGATTGCTCTTCTAATCCCATGGATGAATCAAACGGGTGCATTTCTGTTTACATCCACATCGGGTGAACCGTGTAGCAATTGTGGCCCTTTTTATACATAGTCCCCACCCCAAAAAACTAATTGGACGATTGGCTGCTCAGCTGTTTCTAGGGCAAGTGTGTTTAGTCGTTACTTCATGCATAAGAGAGCTAACAAAAGGTCGAGTTGATTCTAGGTGTGAAATTTGCATTTGGAGTTTGTTGTCTCTCAACATGAGGACTAAAGGAGTGTCAATGTCATAAAGCAGGCCATCATGAGGCTGCAAAATGAAAAATCAATCAAGACACATAGGCAAAACATTCGTTTTGGCGAAATCAACTTTTTGGTACATTGTTAAGAAGCCAGAATGCACTGGTGAGCTCAGGAATTTCAAACAACCTGGCAGACCACGGAAGACCAGTATAGTGGTTGATGTAAGAATACTTGAAATGGTGAAGAAAATCCCATTTTCAACTGTTGAACAGATCAAGAACACTCCAGGATGTAGGCGTGGATGTGCCAAAGGCTACAAGACAAGACTACACCAGCATAACCTCAGAGGGTTCACCACAACATGTAAACCCCTGGTGAGCCTCAAGAATAGAACGCCCAGGTTACAGTTTGTAAAAGAAAAGGTACATGAAAAAAACCTTTGGAGTTCTGGAACAAAGTATTACGGACAGATGAGGCAAAGATCAACCTGTACCAGAGTAATGGAAAGAGGAAAGTGTGGAGAAAAAAGGGAACAGCTTTTAATTTGAGGGTTTTTACATCCATATTGGCTGAACCGTGTAGCAATTGTAGCCATTGGTGCAGAGAGGGTTTTATAGGTTATGGGACTCTGAGACTCGGGTTCAGAGAGATTAACCCAGGTTATCAGGCTCTCTGAGACTCAGGGATTTACAGGGACTGACTCAGGTTATGGGGCTCTGAGACTCAGGGGTTTAGAGAGATTAACCCAGGTTATGGGGCTCTGAGACTCGGGTTCAGAGAGATTAACCCGGGTTATGGGGCTCTGAGACTCGGGTTTAGAGAGATTAACCCAGGTTATGGGGCTCTGAGACTCAGGGGTTTAGAGAGATTAACCCAGGTTATGGGGCTCTGAGACTCAGGGGTTTAGAGAGATTAACCCAGGTTATGGGGCTCTGAGACTCAGGGGTTTAGAGAGATTAACCCAGGTTATGGGGCTCTGAGACTCAGGGGTTTAGAGAGATCTCTGAGAGAGCAGGGGCCCAAGGGGATCTGTCACATATACACTGCTCCAACATGGAGTTGGACCGACATGTTTGATAAGGTGTATGAAAGGTGCTATGAAAATAAAGTTTTATTTTTATTTATTAATCCTCTCCCTGTCCTCCTCATTTTCCCTTCCCTGTAAGAGTGTGAGGGGAATAGCAGCCCCCCACACAGCATGGAGTATGGAGACAGAATGTTCCATCACGTCTGTGTCAGCACTGCCTCTCGTTGGGCCCCTGTCCATCTAAATCAGCGCTCTGTGAAATCAGTCCGTCTGTCTGTCCGCTCCTCAGGAGCTCAGTCTGTCTATTAACTGCTCGGACACGGCTCCAGCTTCCGCACGTGGGTCTCCCTCCCGTCTTTCCCACTTCCTGCAGGGTCTGGCTTCCCATGGGCACTGCAGCTGCTATACGGGGTGAGCGCGGTGAGATAGTCTTTTCTCAGAAAAGCCCAAAACGGAGTAAACACAGGCCTGCCAAATTCAGTTTTGTCCCCCCTCTACTTCTTGACCTCCATCACCTGCTGCCCTACCCCGGTAACTGTGGAATGAGGTGGTGAGAACAGCTGAGGGAAAGACGAGAATTTGAATGAGCCGGGGAGAGTAATGTGCGGTCATTTGTTAGTAAAAAGATATGTCAGTGTGTCAGTGGCTGGGTATATACAGTATAATTAGCTGTGTGTGAATGCCATCAGCATATGAGCTATGGATTCACCATGAACCTGCTGGGAGAAGTGTCCTGCAATGTTCACACGCAGGGTATTGCACAAGTGTCCGATTCCTGCATTTAACAGCCGCATAGGGACTGCACCTTGAGATTACGTTTTTGTAAGAGCGCCTGATTTATGATCTAACACCAGTGAGGTGAGGCATAGCTGACATAGATTAAGAGTCCAATTGAATCTTGTGATACAAAAGGAATTAACAGCTCTTGAAAAAGCATTTTATTGCATGCATCCTTAGGTGGAGTAATTCTCTAGAGGTAGGCCTAGCCTGGGGGATATGTGTGGCGGCCATCTTTGTTGTGTCTCCTGGGGCTCTCAGGATTACTGAGTTCGCTGAATAACTGCACTGTTCTTCCATCCAGCGACAAGGCAGCAAGTCCAGCTAAACCTGGGTAATCATTACATACATTTTAGGTAGCGACAACAGTTTCATTTTCTACTGCATGCTTATTCCCAGGATTTTGACATTTTCAGTTTTGAGAAAAAAGGCGCAAACTCAGCAGTAGCTTTGTTTCATCCGAATCAGCCTAAAAAACACTTTCTGCCTCCAGGGTCATTCAGTGTCAAATCAACCAGTGGTCCCTGCATGACCCTCTCAGATTTTGATGAAACTCCATCATAATAATCCATTGTATGAAAAATGAACACACACAAAAAATTTGCCTCATACGACTTGTCGTTTCCAAGATATGGCCTCCTGAAATTTGCTCAAAACCTCTGTCTTTCGCGCTCGCGAGTCGTGAAAACGCGCGAATGTGATTTCTTCCGACTTTGGAAGCTTATAACTTGGGATTGGTAACAGCTATAGAGCTGAACCTTGGTATCCTAACTTACTTTCTTCGGCCTCAGATTACTTGTACCCCCTTCCATTTTCAAGTTATATGCACCCAAAGTAGCCACTTTGTTGTCACACATGTTTTTGGTGATTTTCGAGGTCACCCTGTGCCCATACGAGTGGACATATACATCCCGTATCACAGAGGTATTATCTATAGGTGTATGTCTATGGTCACAAGCAAGTACAGGCTAATCAATTCATTTGTAAAGGAATGACACCCATCCAAAGTTGGGTCCGGGTGAAAAAAAGTCAAAAACACGACCGTCCGTCTTGTCAATGGATCACCATGTGGACAGTTAAAACTTTTTCTGAAATTTACACCAGTTAAACAGATATATTAGATCTACTCATCAACCAAATTTCAGCTTTGGTACTCAACTCCTTCATGGTGGCTGTGTAGTATAATGGTTAAGGGGCTGGGCTTGTAACCTAAAGGTTGCAGGTTCGATTCCCAGGTAGGACACAGCAGTTGTACCCTTGAGCAAGGTACTTAACCTGAATCACTTCAGTATATATCCAACTGTATAAATGGTTATGTAAAAAAAAAATTATTAAAAAAGTTGTGTAAGTCACTCTGGATAAGAGCGTCTACTAAATGCCTTTAATGTAAATGAGAAGAGCAAAGAACTCAAATGCACTCTCTTGGCCCCAAGATGTCCATAATGAGTGTTGGACGTAGTTTGTGTCATCAGTGCTCCAGAGCTGCAGGGACGTGGAGGCCGTCACTACAGACTAACTGTTAACGACTTCAATAACATTGCCAGCATTTATCAAGTAAACGACAAACTGTACACATCTATATGGCAGAATACATGGTAATTTAACATTTATAGTGTATGGTTTAAAGTACATGTACTATTCCGTTTGGTGTCTGATACATAATTTGACACTTTTAAGTAGTAACGTAACTCTTAAGACTTATGTGAATTCCCGATATGTTAAAATATGTGTACTTTTCAAAATGCTATCTAACCATGAAGGAGTTGAGTGAAATTTGGTTAATGAGTAGATCTAATATATCTGTGTAACTGGTTTAAATTTCAGAAAAAGTTTTAACTGTCCACATGGTGATCCATTGACAAGACGGACGGTTGTGTTTTTGACTTGTTTTCACCCGGACCCAACTTTGGATGGATGTCATTCCTTTACAAATGAATTGATTAGCCTGTACTTGCTTGTGACCATAGACATACACCTATAGATAATACCTCTGTGATATGGGATGTATATGTCCACTCGTATGGGCACAGGGCGACCTTGAAAATCACCAAAAACATGTACGACTGAACAAAGTGGCTACTTTGGGTGCATATAACTTGAAAAGGGAAGGGGGTACAGGAATCTGATGTCATAGTCTTGCAATTTGGAAGAAAGTAAGTTAGGATACCAGGTTCAGCTCTATAGCTATTACCAATCCCAAGTTATAAGCTTCCAAAGTCAGAAAAAATCACATTTGCGCGTTTTCACAACTCGCGAGCGTGAAATACGGAGGTTTTGAGCAAATTTCAGGAGGCCATATCTCGGAAACGACATGTCGTATGAGGCTACTTTTTTGCGTGTGTTCATTTGTCACACAATGGATTATTATGATGGAGTTTCATCAAAATCTGAGAGGGTCATACAGGAACTTTTCAGAAAACTGGTTGATTTGACACGGAATGACCCTCCAGTTGTACGCGCATGCACATACATCATGTGACCATGGCAAGTGGGCTTAGGCTTGGGATGTGTGGTGTCCATCTTTGTTGTGTCTTCTGGCTACTTGTGTCTTATAGAGGTAGGCTAAGGGTTCATTCCAATCGCTGATTTTATCCATCCTCGTCTCCTTGGTCCTCGCTTGACCCGGAAATAGATTGAGGTCTGCCATTTTTGAGGACATTCCAAACTGCTAAATGCTCCTTGGAGGAGCGAGGATGGAGGAACAAGGAGGTTCCTCGGAGGATGCTTCAGCGAGGAAACAGAAGTGTAGCCTTTGCGGAAGCCTTTTCTCTGAACGTGTGACGTATATAAATTGTCCACCTCTACACATTTGCCACATCTGCCAATTTTTGTTACTATCATTGTTTGATGTTCTTCACATCCGTCCGTAATGCACTCTTTTTTCCTCAGGAGAGAAATACACTGCTTGAGTACAGCCCATGCTGTACCGCTATAGGCTCATTGTTGCAGACACCGCCCGTTTTATGGAAATGCGCACAGAGCTTGATTAACAAAGCCGTGTTAGCTAGTTGTTAACCACCTTCGTAGTACCGGTTATACCAGATTGTGGTGGTTAGGTTTTGTCAAGCCAGTTTACGCAAAGAAACCCTGGCTATGTTAAGCTTCCTTAGTAGTATATCCCCCTGGAGAGAACTGGACCTGTTTTTATAAAGCATCTTACAATAGGAGCGCTGATATAGGATCAGTTTCCCAATACATATCCTAACCTTATCCGTTATGCTGTAAAAGGCTAAACTGATCCTAGATCAGTGCACCTGCCCTGAGATGAGACATGGGGAGGCAGCTTTCCCTGAACGGAGAAAGCTCTTCTCTAAACACGTGGATGAAAAGGGAGGAGAATATTTCTGGGGTACAAACACAGTGATCAGGTGACTGGGTCCAGAAATGCATCCGCCAGCAGGAACAGTCCCTTCCCAGCGAGAGTGGTGAAATATGAGGCTATTTCAACGTCTATATCAGGCCCAGCGGAGGAGCTGACGGCTATGTAATGTCATTTCGCTGTATTAAGTTGCATTCTCTGTCCCTTTCGGCCCGGGTTTGTATTGTTTTCTGAAGCTTCGGGGGGATTGCGGTTTTGGCGGGCGAGCCGGGAGAATTCCCCTCCGAGCGAACGTCACAGGGGGGAGGACAGCCGTCTGAGCCGTCTCACGAATTATGCCATGTACGGTGGTCACGTTTTTTCACGCTCCAGAGAGAGATGGAGGAAAAGGGGGACTGTGTACTGCTAGATGGAGTAAGGAGAATATTGGAAAGCAAGAAAACAAGATTGGGAAGGGACAGCTATAGGGTGCTGTAGAAGAGTGAATTTAGATCAGTATTTCCAATACTTTAAATCCAACACACCCATTATATGTGGGGCATTTAACCCCCAATAAATATACAGCTCCTTTTCATTTATTAACAAAATATGATCATTCTTATTTTTTTATTGCCGACGTTAATATTAAGATGATATCCTTTAACATATACAGTACATACAGTGCAGTGGTCCCCAACCCTGTTCCTGGAGATCTACCGTCCTGTAGGTTTTCATTTCAACCCTGATTCTACTATAGCAGCTCAACGAGAGATCTCTAGCTGTTGAATGAGGTGTGTTTGTTAGGGTTGGAGTGAAAACCTACAGGACGGTAGATCTCCAGGAACAGGGTTGGGAACCACTGATGTATAGTATTTGACTTTTCCAACCCTTTCGCGATCAAGCCCAGCAAAGTTCCCTCACTATGCCTTATATACCATAAATTTTACCCTATGTCCTGTCCTACCCTACATATCTGTCTCTCAGTCTATCTATGGTCTGTATGTCTGTCAGGGTAATTGGGTAACACAATGGTGTGGGGCAATGCAGGTAGGATAGTGGGAGTGAAGCAAATACAATTTTAAATTTCAGTATGTTTAAGGGTGGAACTAATGCTTTTGTCTTGAATACCTAGGGTGGGGGGGGGGCAGCTTTGCTGTTTGCAATATATGCAAAACGTCAATAACATTTTTCAACATGTCACATACAAATTGTGTTAGAAATATACTATTGATTTAATTCATCGTAAACCCCATTTAAATAATTTTATGAATATTCAAGAACAAGGTTATCATGCAATAAGGCAGTTAGGTTGTCTGAATAGTTCCAAAGGTGGAGAGAATCCAGGAATTACAGCGCCCACTGGGTCTGTTTCTAGCTGCAAGATTGCGCCAGAAACTCTGAGTAAGGACATTTTGGGGCCAGAGAATCCGAGTGAAGACGTTTTGGGGCCAGCGGACATTTGTCACCTGTTTAATCTGAATGCTCTAAAGGTCTGGACTGAGGGTAAAGGGGAGGCAGAGAGAGGGTGGGAGGGAATGAATGAGTGCGGGAAGCAGGTGTAGAGGGAAAGGGGGAGAGATGGTGGGAAAGGGAGGTGGGGAGAGGAAGAGAGATGGCGTAGGGATGAAGAGGGGCCGGACTGGGCCGGAGTTGAACCTCCATCAATCTCCTGGGCTGGGCCGGTCTCTGTCAAAGCCCTTGACAGATTTAGGGGACTCAGTGATTTAGTAGTTTAAAAAAGTACAAAATTTTCCACAGCAGCAGTTAATCTCCACGGCAAATGTTTATAGTCGCTGGCTGCATCTATACATTTAATGCGTTATAATTATTATCTCCTGCTCATTAAAACACATTTTATTTGTTGTTGTAGGCCTACATTTTGATTAAGGTTGGTCCAACAGGTTGCTCTGCCTATCAATTAATTTGCCGATTTAATTGATAATTGATATTTCATAATAATTAACCAATTAAATCAAATAAATCTACTTTAAGTGTTGGATAAGAGTTTTAAACGTTGCTGCCACTTCTGTTTTGTATTCAGAGTGACGGAAATTTAATTAAAGGGCGTTGGCTGTTAAAACTTCTGGATTCGGAAATTGTCGTATTTCACTTAATCCTCGCCTCCCCGACAGGGGGCTGGACCTCATAAAGGATGTGCGGTGAAGACCTGACTGCCGATTGGCCAAACGGGCGGCTCATAACGTAACCTTTCAAAGCAGAGACCCTTTGATTGATTGACAGGCGGTATAGTGACGGCGCCTGCTGTGCTCTGTGCTCATGTGTTTCGTCTCTCCTCACACACCAGACACCCGCAGCGGGAAAGGTCACGTCCCTGTCAGTCATCCCAGGCTTACGCTGCTTGAACTTGTTAGTATTGCTGTGACTGTACCTTTTCATTACCGTTAACATGTTTGCATGGCAAATGGATGTTAAAAGTCATTCGAACCAAAAGTCTTGAAGCTCTAGTTTTTGTCCTATTTTGAATACTTTATATAACTCTATATTAACCGAAGTATTTTTTTTTTCTTCCCGTTCTGAGAATTAATTTTGAAATTAAGTATCGTTGCCCTTCGAATACACATGTGAATGTGTGTAAATTAACATTTTGTTTATGTATGTTATGGTCTTCGGAAACTAACACAGCTTTAAAAATGGAAACTTGCATTAACGTCGAGCTGGGGTGAGCTACGTCCACACCATCATTTTCATTTGCATCAGTGCTCTGCTATCGACTTGGGAGAGTGCAGACGAGCATGTGCTCTCCTCTGAAGTGTGTGAAGTCACCGCTGTTTCTTATCACGCTGCAGTTCTCAAGTCGGGCTCACAACCTGGACTGAATATTGAGGAAATACATGGAAGGAGAAAAGAGAGATGAACGGAAGGTCAGAGTACATCAATCTGCAACGTCGCCAATGGCCTGTTAGGCTTCAGATTCTTAGGATGTGGACATAATACACATATTGTGCATGGACAGTAAGCGTGTTGACTTGGATTTTGAAATAACTGACTGCGTAAGACCAAGAGCTAAACATAACTTGTCTTATAGTGTGGTGTTAAGCACACAGACCTCTGTAAAAATTCCTCCTTGTAACTGCTTAGAGATAAATGTTGCCTTCGTTGTACATGGGTTCCAGGAACTGTGGTTCACGACCAGTAGGATTTCCTCATAAAAGTCAAAATGGGGATGTATGACACTTTACATAATCCTCATTTACATTTTCACCTGCCCTGTCAGTCATCTTGGGGGGCTGACACAAGTTGGTACTTAAAATATTCTCTGAATAGTAAATGCCTCGCACTTCCGAATTTCCCTATATGGGTCTTTATGTGCTTTATGAAACTTTTGTTTTTCTTTTTGATGCAGAGAAATATCTGATCCAAGTCACCTTTGTGCCTGTGATTGTCCGTGCTGTTGCCTGTATATGTGTGCTTAAATACTTACACAAGCTTGCAATTACTTATTACTCTTATCCAGAGCGATGTACAGAAGTAAAGATCATCTGCATAACTCAGGAATACAAAAATGCAATATAAATGCAGTGGCCCATTTTTCTGCACCCGTAGACAGCACCACTGGTATATTTTAAACTAAAAAAAAAAAAATTCTGTCAGGACAACTCACGTATTTAAATGACATGTTTAATGAATGAATGTGCTGCATAATTATTTTGGTTTGGCGGTGAATGGATCTGCTTTAGTACTGCTCCGGAGCACGGGCATCTCCCCCCGCTAAACAGGAGATGACCAGAAACCCCCCATACTAAAGCAGATCCAAACAACAGGTGGAAGCTGGGGTGGTGGAGGGTGACAGCAAATTTCTTTTTACACAAGCCGTAAGCAAACAAAGAGCAGCGCATCAGCATTCAAGCAGTACAGAGAGAACTGATTCTTGGCTTAAAAAGGGCGCTCCATTAGAGGTGTGTGCATGTGATTGGTTGAGTATGGGACGCACGTTTGCTAGCCGACCATGGTCGGCTACAGCGAGAGGTTCTCCGTCAGAACTTGCTTTGCGCACATCGTTCGCGATGCTCATTCTGGTAACTACCTCTATATTTAAGTGGACCTCAGTCCTTGAATGGAGGTTCGTACAATTTACACACTTCTCAATTCACATGCTACAAGTTCTAACAGCAATCCATGAACTCGGCAAAAGGGCATTTTCGTACTTAGCAGCATGGACTTGGAATAACATCCAAAACTCTTTTAAATTAGACATGCTTATTCCATTGAATTAATTCTTTATGCTTGGGTATAACACTTGTCATGAAGTCTGTAATTGTTGATCTGTTGGACGATTGTAGAGTGAGTCATCTCATTTCAAAATTGCAGCCGTGTGTGCCCCAGCATGTTACTCATTCATAACAAAATCATACAATGCGATTTGGGCTGACAGCATGCGGTTTGGGTTGACAGAATGCGATTTGGGCTGTCAGTATGTGATTTGGGCTGCCAGGATGCGGTTAGGGCTGACGATGCGTTTTGGGCTGACAGTATTCGGTTTGGAGCGCATTTTCACCTGCACTCTGCCCAAACTGACTAGTGACGTTACAGTGACCAAACGGCCTGCAATTACGACCGCGTATTCCCTTGGCATGACCCTAATTATATTAGGGTCTCGACAAGTGAATTATATACACTGCCTGGCCAAAAAAAAAAGTCGCTGTTGCACCCGTCATGCATAGTGCCCACTGTATAAGCCTCTGGAGGCAGTGTTATGATCTGGGGTTGCTTCAATTGGTCAGGTCTAGGCTCAGCAACGTTATGCAGCAATAAAATGAAGTCAGCTGAGTACCTGAATGTACTGAATGACCAGGTTATCCCATCAATGGGCATATTCCAGGACGACAATGCCAAGATTCATCGGGCTCAAATTGTGAAAGAGTGCTTCAGGGAGCATGAGAAATCATTTTCACACATGAATTGGCCACCAGAGTCCTGACCTTACCCCCATTGAAAGTCTTTGGATGTGCTGGAGAAGACTTTACGGAGTGGTTCGACTCTCCCGTCGCCAATACAAGATCTCGGCCAACTCTGGACGGAAATAAATGTTGTGACGTCGCATAAGGTTGTCGAAACAATGCCACGACGAATGCACGCCGTAATCAAAGCTAAAGGCAGTCCAATGAAATATTAGAGTGTGCGACTTTTTTTTTGGCCAGGCAGTGTATAATTCCCTTGTATAATAATTATATTATACATTCTGGCAACCTAATTATATTAGTGTGTTACATCATGCCCATCATATGCTTTGGAGTTTGTCCCCTCTATCAGTTTTTAAATGCGCAAGGTTAAAAGTTTCATTGGGGCAGCAACAGATAGAGGGTTGCCAAGGTGACACAGTAGCAGTGGATGTGTATGAAAACAAGTCTTGCATGTGGTCCACGTGACATTCCAGCAATTTGAGGACAGCCGCTGTCCTTACAGTGATTTGAAGTGAATCAACGCTGCATGTGTGGAGCTGTGGACAGAGGAATTCCTCTCTGCTGCTACACGGGGGTCCGCAAGCCCCTGTGTGTCTAATTTTAGGGGTCTTCAGCCTTGCCAGTGGTACTTTACAGTCAACAAAGAGCTCCCCTGACTGACTGACCCTATGGCTTCTCTTTGTGTTCCCCTGTCATCATGCCTGTGAGGGAACTTCTGCACCCCCAGCATAGCTTGTGTGGGGTTTGTTACACACGAGTACTGCTGGCATCTTTGGTGAACACGGGTTTGAATTCCTCCCATCAGTAAACATGTTAGTAAAAGAATTCTGGAACAGTTTGTGCATGTTTTTGTTTTTCGGTGGCCCCCTCGGTCAGATCAGACAAGACATGCTCACCTCCATCTTTCCAACTCTTTTGAAGAAGCGCTTAGGTTACACGAGGCTCAGATGACAGAGCCCAACCCAAAGCCACCCACCTTCACATCCCCTCCAAAGAACCCCCCCTCCCTCAAGCCCCCCCCCCTCTCCATTTCCCTCCTTCCCTTTGGCCCCCACCACCCCCCTCCCCCCTTTTCCTGAGGGAATAAGAGTTACCCCGACACACAGACAGACAGACACTCGCACTAAGGAGATCCTGCGTTTACATGCCCACGAGTACGACCTGCATCATGCCCGAGTCTAAGAAACCAGGTAGGACCCCACCCACAACCCACACGCGAGGACTGGCTTAGGAACACATGCACATATTAATCAATATACACACTGTAGGCTATAAACTACTGTCCGACAGAATGGGCTGGAAATATGGCCGATGTATTTCAATATGACAACCCTTTTTCAGAGGGTACGTCGCAGTGATGCATTTCTGTATTAATTTTGTTGCATTTTTGTATAAATTTTATCATTTGTGACACAGATTGCGTTTACAGTTGCGGCTTTGTATGACTTCGATGATTCTTTTTATTTTATTTTTTATTTTATTCCCGCCACCACCCACCCCCCCCCCCCCCTCTTGGGAGGACAGCTTTATTTTTATTTGTAATTATATTTCGTAACAATGTTGTGCTAAAGCCTCTGAGAGGGAAGGGCATAACAACAACACAAAAAAAATAATAATAATAATAATTTAAAAAAATAATAATAATAATAATAAAAATAAGAAAGAAAATAAAGCAAGTTAATCAAAGAAAAGGAAAATAATAATAATAATAATAAATAAATAAAGAAGAGGGAAGAGAAAAAAATAAAAATAAATAAAAAAAGGGAGAAAACAGAAAAAATGAATAGATATAATAGCATATAGAAAATATAACAGATTTTGTTCAAGGTTGCAGTGGCTACAGATATGTAGTGTAAACAAACAGAGGGTGCAGACATGTAGAGCAAATTGATATGTGGGAAAAAAATAAAATAAAATAAAATAAATACGGTCATGGGGTTTGGTTTTTGGATGAGTTCTGTTATGAGTTTAGATGAGTTAAGAATGTATTCCAGGTTTCATTAAAGACTGATATATTGTTTTTTCTGGAGGCTGTTATTCTTTCTATAGAAATGTGTTCTGTAAGTAGGTTGATCCAGTGAGTGATGTGACAAGAGTTTTTAGATGACTTTGGATGATTCAATACATATTATATGAAAATACATCAGTCGCAAAAGAAAATAAAACAAAATATTTAAAACGATAACGGTATGATATTATCAATATACTAGAAGGGTAACTGTGGAGAACCCAGTTAGTAAAACACAACAAGGTTGTTACCTGCAGCTGCGTAACCAGATGAACAGAGAGGAAACACAGGAGAAGTGTGTAGCTATCTGTCACACACTGCCTTATGAACATACAATTATTATACAACCTAATAGAGTGATACCAAGTCTAATGCTTTCGTAAAATAAGTGGAAAATCTTAGAGGTTGAGTCATGGTGAACTGGCATTGTGCTGGCCCTCAAAGTCACTGCACATACATGCACACTGGAAAGGAAATAGCATGGTGCTTTTGTTTTGTGGTGATGGAAGATGATTTTGTTTCAGTTTTCCATGTGTACAGGCAGAACAGTGCCATAAAAGACGAAAGAGGAGTACGGCCGACAGTGTCAGTACTTACCGCTGTTGGCGACTCAAATTCCAGCAACAATTAATCAAGTGCTCAATCCAGGTCTGAAATCGCTAACTGCATCCAGCGATAGAACTGTAGATTTAACCCGATATAACTAAATGATCAGGACATATTGCTGTGGTTGGTGTGCTATTCACACAAAAGTACAACCATGGAATTGCGGCGGTATACTGGTCCGTGTGCACAGTTAAGAAAAGAGTAAGGAAGACCCTTTGTGAATGCTCACTGGGAAGCACGTGAAATACAACCTCTTTGTGCTGCAATATTCACGGTGTAGAAAAGTACACGTGCACAGTGTATTGAACCGCATTCTCTTTACTGTTTATTAACGAGGCAAACAGTACAGCATGTTTAATATGCTTATTAGAGTGCCAGTGGCATTTAATGTGATTTTACTGAACTGTACAACATGTGCTGGAATCTGTCTGATCACACAAGAATATAGTAGAATTTCTCACTTAAGCATACAGTGTACGCTTGTGCCTCTCTGTAGAATCTCTCTGTAATTTCCATGGACCTGCTATCTACCTGTCTTTTTGCACATTTTTAGTAAGAAAAAGACATTGACAAACAGTCATGGCTTCCCCTGGGGATAGCTATCTTAACTACTGTGAATAGTATGTGAATAGTAGAGATACTCCCACCCAATGTGATTTAGTTCTGATGATGTAGCTTTATTTATAGTAATAATAACATAGACTCTGAGCTTAAAGCCAGTCCCTGCATTCAAAAGATACATCTCTACTTAGGCTGTTAATATCAACAGAGGGGACCCCCGCAAAGTCCCTGTCAGTCATAGAGGACATGTGCATGGATGGCATGAGAAGTCTCTGAGTAATTCGTAATCCATTCCTGCTTTTTGGAGCGCATCCACATTGCGCTGTTAATATACGACCAGGTCATCAATCTTCAGCCCTGATCAGACGTGGCTTTCAGTGGCCGATGTTTAATACATATGACACTTTTAATGTCCTTAACATACTGCTTGCTTGGGTGAGGTAGGCCCCTTCCCAGGGGTACTTAGCACAGTAGCACTGCATGCTTCTCTCTGATTAGCATACTGGGATTTTGAGCAAAGCTGCATAGAATACGTCTATCTGATTAGCACACTGGGAATCTTAGCAAAGTAGCATTGCATGCTTCTCTCTGGTTAGCATAGGCTACTGTGATTCTTAGCATAGTAGCATTGCATGCTTCTCTTTGATTATCACACTGGGATTATTAGCACAGTTGCATTGCATGCTTCTCTCTAATTAGCCCATTCTGATTCTTAGCACAGTGGAATAGCATCATTCTCCCTGATTAGCACACTGGGATTCTTAGCACAGGAATAACATGGCAGCTAAGAACTCATCACTTAGCGCTTTATGGGACATTTATGATGTGATTATTTTGTTGTTTATTAACCAGGATATTGTGTTTCAGTGACACGCTGTTCTTCTCCGCCTCTCCCTGTCTCTCGCTGCCAACATTCTTATTCTTGTCATTCACCCTCGTCTCACTTCATTCTCCTCTTTCCTCTCTATCCCTCTCCCACACGTACCCTCCCTGATCCGTTCTCCCCCTCTCCCTTTACTCTCTCTTTCATCTCCCTCTCCTGTTTCTCCTCCTTTTCAATCCTGGCAGCTCCTTTCTCTTGTCCTCTTCCTGGCCCCCCTTCTGTACTTTATTCCTGCATTTCTTGTGATTTTTTTTTTCTTATCCCCCTTTCCTGATGAACCTTCAGGAAAACATTCCAACAACTGGACCAGATCTGCTCCTGCGCTTAATTTATCCCAAAACCCTCGTCCTGATATTGGAACCCTCCCCTTAATACTTCTTTCTAGTCTTTTCCACGTGCTCTCCTTCTTTCTTCTCCTCCGTTCTAAGCGTGTACGTCGTTGTCGGTCTCCGCCCTCCTCTCCCTGGCTCCCGTATTAATGAAGTGTGAAAGATTCCCCAGAAACTCTACTCCCTAGCGGAGAATCTCTCTGCTATCTTTATTTCTGGAAGGCCTCCTAGGCTTGATTTTGCCATCTGATTTATTCTTACTTAGCACAGCATTTACCGGCATCAACTGCAAGGCGGTCAGGACTCAGGAAGCTCTTATTTCAAAAGTATTGGAGTGCCTGTTTAATGTGCTCATATGGACGGAGTTCTGAGTACTTAATGCCATATATGAACATGAGAATGACAGGGCAGTGTGCATTTTCATCTTCCCTTTCTTTGAACAAATAGCATTCTTTTGACTGTATGAGTTCAGCTCACTGAACTGCATGAAAAACTGCGTTTACGGGGCAGACACTCACAGTGTACAAATCTGAAAATGGACTGTATCTGGAAAAGGACATAATCTTGTGTACGGAGGTGTTCTTGTCCAGATATTTGCCATAAATGACCAGACATGGCCGTCCACTTCTAATTGGGCATATCTGAGTCCAGAAATCCCCAATCACGGACGTGGCCCAGTAGTGTGCAGAACTTTCTGGAAGTATACGATTCGACACGGGAAACCACCGTTCTGACAGACGGCAAATTTCACCGAAATTTAACAGGACGGATATCTTCCAGAAACTCCCCTTTTCATGCAGTAGCTTTATCTCAGGTAACTTGCCGTTTGACCAAATTATGAACTTTGTTCCACGTTAACCTGATCGTTTTTATCTCGCTCTATCATTCCGTTTGTCCATCTGTTTTGTCCCGTTCCTCTCCCGTTCCTGTGTCCTGGTGATTGTGTAACTGGGTGCAATGTCCGTCCAACTCCATCTGTCTCAGTCTCCTCTGTTTGGGACCCCCGCTGAGCAGCAGCTCAGTGGAAACGATGATCATCTCTCCGGCCCGCCGGCATCTCAAACCCGATATGGACACTTGCATTTTCTCGCGTTGAGGGGAGGGGGGGGGGGGGACACAGTCTGATATCATCTACTCTTCTGCAACATCAGAGCTTCGTTTGCCTTACCTGGAAAAACGCTGGAACTGTGAACCCACCTCTCAGCCGGGGGCCAATGGCTTGGCTCTGTTTTTAGGGACGAGCCCCCCATCCCACATGTGGCTGGGGGTGGGGCCTGGTGGACTGGCGTGCTTGATCTCTAATGCCCTGGCCTTCGGGGATGGGCCCAAATACAGTAAAACGTCCCTTTACAAAATAAAAAAAATATAAAATACCATCCAGAAAATCAAAAATCTAAATGTTGGACGTGCAAGTTGCTTTTGTTTTTTCCACAGTGGTAAGCAACTAATACATATGTGAAATTGTGAAATACTGCCCGTTCCAGGCACTCTGTTGGAATCTTCCACCCTTCCCTGACCCCCCCCCCTGTCTGTTTATCCATCTGTCCATCTTAACGGAGCTTTATCGCTCATCTCTACATGAGCCCCGGGGATTTCCCTGAAAGATTAGGTCCAGTCAGCCATGGAATTTTTATCTACCTCAATCTCTCTCCCCCCCTCGTTCTCTCGCTCCCTCGTAATAACCTCGGCTGTGTCTAAACGCAAGGTTACAAAGCTGGCTTATACAACACATTCTTAAGATTGTCATGACTCAATGAGTTGGGGGGGGGGGGGGGGTCGCATTAGAGAGAAAAACTACACAAAAGGTTAATGAATCTATAAATTGGTCAGTGAACACGTGTTTACACAGCTGCTCTTATTCAAAGGGTACATTTGCACTTCTGTCTGTTGTTTCTCTTTTCTGCAATAAATGCAAGTCTTGCTGCCGACACGATAAAGGAGAGAATATAATAGAGTATTATTATAATTAGCTTATGAGTTTTGCTACTGAGCTAATTAATAATAATTTTCTGATCAATGGCTTCTACTTGGATATGACCACACCTGACCACACCTTTCCACACCTGAACTCATGAAGCAATGACCTCTAACTCATGCTGGAATTTTCTCAATAACATGAACAGAACTGTTCTGACAGTCAGAGAGCAGTAAAAAGCACCTGTATGCAGGTGAAGGCATGTATGTGTTACAAGTCTGAGTGTGAACACTTTCCCAGCTGCAATGGAAACACATTTCTGAATCTTTCCTCTGGACCTTTCTGTGATGCTCGCTGTAACCCTTCTGAACTCCCTGCTATCCCCCCCCCCCCCCCCCCCCCCCCCCCATTCTGCACTCTCTCCAGCCCCTCCTCTCTCACCCGCCCCTGGAGACCCCTCCACCCTCCCCCCTTTACGTTCTCTCTCCCCTTTAAGGGAGGATTTTGGGAAAGCGGAGCGGAGAGAGGTGATTAATGAGGTAACCTGTCATCGCCCTCCTCGGGTCCCGAGCTTAGTTGACCTTTACTCTTCCTCTCTTTCACAACATGACTTTGCTTATTTGCGTAGCCTGCGTCCCTTCACACACATAACCGTGCACATCTACAGGTACAGCTCAGCGCGCACACACACACACACACACACACACACACACACAGGTTTGTGTGTTTTAAGGAGAGTGCAGTGTTGGGGGACACGCCATCGCTCGGCGCGTTGCTCAGAGTAGGGTCCCTTCTGCCGCCAAACTGCAAGACTTGAGAGCAATCTCCGCCGCTCTCGAGTCTTGCACCACACTACACCACGCGCTGTCTCAGCATTGCATCGCTCCAGCATAGTGTCCATTCCAGTCACCGAGTGTCGCGTGCATGCCTGAACGCACAGGGCACTGCGATTGCACTGTGATTGCTTTATGTTTGTTTATTTAGGAAAAACCACATTGCAGCAAATTAATTTTTCGAAATTCTGCCTGTAGCTTGTGAGCAGGACCCTGTTTTAACAGGAATTTGTTTGCACAGGACACATATCTTGTCACAGTGCCCAAATTTGAACTCAATAGACTTGTCACAATGTGTCGCAGGCTGTAGTCATAATCAGTCTTTGCCCCACGTCTCCGGGACATTCCGCTTTACGTGGACGCATGTCCCTCCTGTCCTCCATGTGGTTCAGGGTGCCTTTGAGGAGGTATTCTCTGCTTATGGCTGCCATGACTCCTCTGGGGGTTTTTTTCTCAATCATGAATTCTTTCTCCAGAGGGGGTAGAAATCTGTTCGTTCTGCCAGCTAGTGTTGCCATGACAGTGGGTATCAATGGCTGCCGGTGGCGCCAGACTAGTCTTACGGCATTGGCTAACCCGAGACCATTTCAGCGTTTTCGAATTTTCGGGGATTACAGAAGCCGCCTCAGACATCACGCGTAGCATCGCTCAGGGGCCCTTACCTAACAGCGCCAATTCAAGATCTGCGGAGACAGACCAGATTAGACACTCATGTGAGACATCAAAGCACCTCCAGAGAGTGTCGATGGTCGGGAGGGAGGTGGGGGAAGAGATGTGATTTGTTGTCTGTAAAGTCCTTTACATGTGGACCCCAGAACTAGTAGCTGCTACCTTGGTAGCATCTAATGGGGAGTAGCAGCTAATGGGGATCCAAATAAATAATAAAGAGAGTGCATTTATGCCTGTGGCTTCTGTCTCTTGAGAGAGCAACGAGCTGGAGAACGGCAGCCTTATTGGCTTCTCGTATGTTCTTCACCCCTCTCTCCCATCCCACAGTGAGGACTCCACGGCTAAGGAGGCTTCCCAGAATTCTGAAAAAATTTCTCGGAATTCCGAGAAATGACACATGAGGTTCAGGAGCTGAAGGGCAGTGCGGTTGTTATGATCAAGGAGCACCTGTCTCCAAAAAGCAGCTCAGTGGCGTCAACGCTACCAAGCCAAGGCAGCGTCACAGATTGTCAAGAAGTAGCATTAGAGTCAACTCTGGAGCTATCAGGTGACCGCTACAAAGATGCATTTTGGCCACCCGAGAAGACTTGGCTGAGAGTGAGTGATGTGGAAACTTGATTTCTCACGTGTTCAGGTGTGTGTTCCAGGCAGGGTGTGCATCGGCGGTCCAGTGATCTATGTATGGTGCCGCAGAACCGTGAACACCCAGCTTTCACACTGCTCTAGTCCAGCTTGTGTTTGTGCAATCGGCCTCGCGGCAGTGATCTTTAAACTCTCAGGGTGTAACTGTCATTTTTGAATAAAAATATGACATCTTAGGGCCATGACACAGAATCTATGCTTATTGGGAATAATATAGTTTTTTTAAATTACAATATTGATGCATTACTACAAATCAGTGCATACAGACTTCCACAAAGTGAGTGAACATCACAACACATGCAGTATCTTCCTCTCTTCTCTACAGCCTGTAAGTTCTGAACCTGTTTCTCTAACCATTATTCTACACTGCTAAAAATTCAATACCTGACTTCCTTGATGAGGTATTAGGGAAATGGGTTGCTTAGAGCAATTGTTTAAAAAACTGTCACCAAATATTGAGCAAGTAGACAACATAGCTGTGTAAGTCAATAGAAATGCATTCATAATCATTACCGATCAGCATGGTGGAAATAGTTTTTGAAAAATGGGTCCAAGTCGTGATAAGAGTATTTTTTTTCTGTTGATGCTGTTTCCATGGTTACAGGTGTGTGGTACGTCGCCCCCTTTTTCACTGGCCACTACCCCGTGAGCGTTATCGCCTCTCCGCGGGGTCACAGGGCTGTTTATTCACCTGCCTCCCGCCGTGGTATTAACATGGGCCAACCCGAAAAAAGCCACAACTTAGCACCCTCGCAAGCAGCACGTCACCCAGGAGAATATGGCGGCATGCAAAAATCCCATATGGTTGAAGCGGTCGGAGGGGTTCCTAAATTAAAACAGCGGTAATGGAAATGAGACCCCGGCTCCCTGCGCTCCCTCCTGCCGTTACGGCCTCAGCACATCTGCAGTTTTTATTTACGACAGTTTAAAGTCTCTGAGTGTTACGGAGAGCTTTTAGAGAGATAAACAAAGCCGTAGATTAATGGGCTGGCGTGGTGCTGACAGACCAGTTGCTCTGCAGAGGCAGCACGTTGTAAAGTGTCCCGACTGGTATTTGTTATAGTGCCACGGTCGTCATGAATTTACTGTTGCGCTGAGTGGCTCAGTCAGTGTCCGGTTTTATGCTCTTCTGTCATGCTGTCAAATAGTAAATGAATAAGTTATCACGTTGAATATCCAGCTATAAGAGCGGAAGAAGCCTCTCATCTGAGAGAAGATAGTGAGAGTGGGCTAGTAGCAGCAGCAGAATGTTGTTCTTGGAAACATTTTTTATTTATTTAATTTTTTTTAATGTAGCCTTCATTTTACCAGGAAGGATTTAAAAGCACGTTACATCCCAGAAATAAAGAAGATGCTAGGCTAGCCACCTAAATTTTAAAAAAACAAGATGAACTCGTGCAAGACGGAGATGGAAAACACCAAACAAAACACCATGAAAACACGAAACAAATGTCCTCGAAATATCCTGCCCTCCCTCCCTCTCTCTAAAGTGCGGTGATTTGTGTGCCTGTAGCACATGTAATTTTAGGCAAGGAATGCGTCTAAGTGGTAATTCTAACCTGGGCTGGTATGAGTAAACTACATGAACCAGTGCTAACACCTAAAGCCCATCATAGCACACATTCCAGAGGAGGATGTAGAGCATGTGCCAAAGAAGGACAGAAGGCAGGAGATAAGAATAATTAACGAGCTGACTGGGCTACGGTGTCCCGCGAAGGACATGCTGCCTAGTGCGGTAACAGCCCCAGAACTAACTTGTTCCTTCCACTGCGGTTTGTGCGGTTTTAATGACAAATGCTTGCAACAACCTCCTGCTCTTCACCGAGCCTTATCTTTTCATATGAGACCATCATCTCCCTCTTGCATGCACTGTCACTTTCTTCAATCAGCATCTGTCCTTAATGTTGACCCATAGCTAAATGAGTTAGTGCTGTTCTTCAAAAGAACAACCCCAGTACTTTCAGCAACTTCGGCACTGACTAAAAAAAAGCTAATACTTGCATTTATTTGCAAATCCAGCTTAAGGATGAATGATCATTAAATCTAGGCCCTGCGTGTAATTGAAACCTTCTCTTCTCTTTATAGGAAGAAAATCAAAAGCTGGAGCTTCAGCAGCAGGTAAATTGGCTCAGATTGGGCAGTACAGTGCCTCCCATACAAACCTTTTTGGCCCCATGGGGTTAGACACTTTGTTGCATTATGGACATTGACTCATACAAACTCAAGTGTATGTGTGTGTGTCTGTATGTGTGTGTGCGTGTCTGTATGTGTGTGTGTGTGTGTGTGTGTGTGTGTGTGTGTGTGTGTGTGTGCGTGTGTGTGTGTATCTGTTGTGCAGTGGTTAGAGCAGACTTACTGACTTACCTGTGTCTCGCTTCTCTTTCACCGCAGAGAAGATTCCGGTCTATGAAGCGAATATTCCGGAACCCACCACCCGGGCTGAGCTTCTGAAACGTAAGAATTTTTTTTT
The DNA here is from genome assembly GCA_029718625.1 of Synaphobranchus kaupii. NCBI lineage: Eukaryota > Metazoa > Chordata > Actinopteri > Anguilliformes > Synaphobranchidae > Synaphobranchus > Synaphobranchus kaupii. Next base: position 43,313,807 of record CM056386.1, on the reverse strand, counting down.
TCTGTTAGGTCTGTCAATATTTATCTGATACCCTCATCTCTCATTTTAAATGATGTCATAACACTACTGGCTTAAGAAGAACACATCGGTGAAACGTGTGTTATATACCAAGCTGATGCAAGCACCCGTTGCATCTGGTTGTTTGATCCCGGTACATCTGTTCTCATGGATTCTATGTCACACTCTGTGTTACAGTATGGTAATAAAGAGATATTTCTCTCTTGCACAATCCCATAGAGTTCTATAGGAAAATGAGTCAGGAGAAGAATCCCTTAAAGTGATCCATCCATATCTACTCCATATCTGGCCCTAGAGTGATGGTTTGGGGCTTGTTTGATACCTTAGACCCTTGAGGACTTACAGCCAGTCATGTGTTCCATACTGTACCAGCATAATTTACAGCTGAATCTAGTCTCACCCCCCAATTTCCATAGAGATCCATTCAAATGCAGAGAGGTTATAGTATCGCTTGTAACCTGAAAATAAGATATCGAGAGTCTTTTGATGTTGATGGGTCACAGACTTCAGGAAGTAACAACATGCAAAGGATATGCGACCAAATATAAAATATGATACTTTAAAAATACATTAAAGCAAAGGGTTTGAATACGTATGCACACGAGAGATTTCAGTTTTTGATTTTTAATACATTTGCAAAATTTCTAAAAACATGTTTTCACTTTGTCATTATGGGTTATTGATTGTAGATTGATGGGCAAAAATGGCAATTTTATCCATTTAAAATTAAATCTACAACACAATAAAGTGTGCAAAAAGTGAAGGGGGTTGAATAATTTTGAGTGCAACTGTATATATATATATATATACATATTTTGCAGGAAAACTTGGCAGTAGCTTTGATGTTATCTCTCTCTCTCTCTCACCCCCCCCCCCCCCCCCCCCCCCCCCCCAGACTGGCTTCCCCTCTCTCTGGATGACAAGACCGCTCAGAAGCTGCTGTGGATTTCAGAGGGGGCCGCCAAAGTGGCCCGCAAGGAGGATGAGTCTGTGTGCCCGTACCCCCAACAGGCCAGAGAGATTCGAGCACTCGCCGCAGGTCAGCCCACCTGTCACAGTGTTTACTTATTTAGGTATTCATGTATGAATCCTTATTTCACTAGGTCAGTCTCATTGGCTGCATCCCCACAGCAGTGCTAACGCCGCGGTAGCGTGTACCGGCATTTCCTGTTTTTTACAAAGTCACTTCCAGGCTTGGAGCGGAGTTTTAGACCTGGCAAAAAGGTTAGCAGTGCATAAAAATAACATTATGTGATCTATGACATCACCATCTACATTTCCCTTTCTGAAAGGGTCCCTCCCCTCGGTTATGTCTCGTCTCTATCCAGGGGCGGAGCAGGGGTGTCACAATAGGGGGGGCGAGAGTATGAGAGTGGGCCCCAATATCACTAACACCACATATCACATAATAGTAATAATGCATTAAAGTGTAGATACAACCAGCGACTACAAACATTTTCCGTCAACAATAACTACTGCCATCAATAGTCCTGCTATAAGGCAGACATGGAAAAGGAAACTTTAACACTCGATCAATTTCAAACAGACTATAAAAATGATCATTGTCAAGCAGCTGGTCCTTCCCAGTGAACATTTTGGTGTTGAAAAGTCAGTGAAACGACGTCTCAAAGGTGAAAAACCAGCTAAATTAGGTTGAAAAGTGAACGTTTTTTAACCGGCTAGGATGTAGCCAGGATGTACATCCGGGTAAAACGGGTTATGCTGGTACAGTATGGAACACATGACTGGCGAAATGGCTGTAAGTCATTGGCTGTAAGTCAAGGGTCTAAGGTATCAAAAGAGCCCCAAACCATCACTGCTAAATTAGGGCTAAATTGACACGTTAATGTCAAAACGTGTCAAAACATCACTCAACCTGAGATTTCCACCCCTCTAGACGTCTAGATTATGGCTTTTGCTCAGTGGGTTCTTTGTTAATGTATTGTATTCTACATGTGCAAACTTTATTATTTAGATGGACTCGCGTTAAAATAAGTTATATACTTGCCACTGATCAAACAGTGACAGTTTACGATTGTTAGCTTGCACTCATTTATAGCATATAAATACAGTTAGATAAGCCGGCTCATAACAATAAACAAGACTAGGCAGCCTAGCTCAGCCCAGACGTCTGTATGCAGCCAGTGGTTGTTGCCAGATTGTTAGCTTGCACTCATTTATAGCATATAAATACAGTTAGATAAGCCGGCTCATAACAATAAACAAGGCTAGGCAGCCTAGCTCAGCCCAGACTTCTGTATGCAGCCAATGGGGAAAATTTGACAAGGCACGGTGCATATTGTTCTGGAGCATGCAGGTTGGCTTGCATACCAGGGCAACGGAGTGCATCTGATTTTCAAAGGTGTGTGTGTCAGAGTATGTGAGCGGGAGCAAGGAGGGGAAGCGGATGTAATTTGGTTTGAGTGATGAGCTCAATTAGGACGTTACCACTCCGCAAGCTCCAGTTCACTCCGGTTTATATGTTGTCATAAAAATGGACATTGCATTTTTTTGTTTAGATACCACATTAGTTTACTTGTTTTGTTAGCCTATATGGAGAGTTGAAGTTGTTTTAATGACCTGTCGACATTTTCTGTACACAGAGAATAAACACATTGGGCCTCATTCATGAAGCGTTCCTAAATATGTGCCAGATTCATCAAACCGTGTGGAAAAGGCAGTTTTTTTTCATATGCACGTATGAAGCACATTCATGTTATTTTGTGATCAGCATAAATCCACGCCCATGGAGGTTGTCACTTCCATTTAAAGCTCCTTGCACAATGTGAAAATGGCCCAGAAAAAGCAAAAGAAATAATTACTCCGACACTGAAATAAAAGTTTTATTAGCAGATGTTCAATCAAAGAAAATAAATAGTTTAGTATTGTCAGTGTCATAAAATAAATAGTAAAGTAGCCTACATGGTAAAGTAAAAAGAACATGCAGGGAATGCAGAATCTCCCATTACACAAGCTGTTAAAGTGCAAGCCTACCTGCATCAGGCGAGCGCATTGTCTCTATGCGCTGCGGTCTTTCTCGCAGCCTGGAAACAAAATAATAAATGTATTCATTTTGTCATTTTGTTGTTGTTCTGTGCGTGCAAGAGGTGGTTTGAATTCCCGATCCCCTAGTGATGGAAAGAGGTAGGCCTACTTACTGTCTGACACAATAAATTTGATGTAGCAATTTGACGTAGCTACACCAATAAGCCACTAAAGCCAGCCAACTGAGGCTGTTGTGGGTCCCACCCGTCTATATTCCCACCAGGCAATCGAGCCAGGACGTTGTGCAATACATTTCGCATGAAATGAGCTGCACAGATGTGACAGCCCTTTCTATTCATATTTTGCAAACATAGCTTTGGATGGAGCCTTGAGGCGGGCCTGGGTAAAAGCCGGAATTGAACGGCGGAATGAAGCTCGGAATGGCCAATAGTGCTCTGTGCCAAAAAGGACCTCAGTTCAAATGCTTGCAGCACTCGCTGTGGAATGCGCATCAATACAATCTTAACAGTTTCTGAATGGGCGTCATATGTTGTTTCATTTGAGCACGGAATTTCCATGAAATATAACTTTTTAATATATGAGAAATTGATCAAAACTAATAGCATTACCAGACATGTTTCAGAGCCCCTCATCACCCTTTTGGAATAAGACATCAAGATAAGGTTTTCAACTTTTTAAAGTGCAGATTTTCTTCTTTAAAATTAGTATATTCAATCCTTGATGACTCAATTATAAGTTGATCAAAATTATATTTTAATGGAAAAAGCCTGTTGGAGAGGATATTAATATATTTGAATATAAAGCCCTAAAAATCACATTCTGCATTCTCACATCAAGGCATGATGTATACCAAATGAAAGCTCTGGATCTGCCCTTCAAGTACGTATACATGATGTTATGAGTTCACACGGAAATTGTGCATTATTTGGACTGCAATCAAGTCTGGCCATTACATCTACCATAAGTCAATTATCATTCAGAGCCCCTTATAACCCTAACAGAATAAGACATCAAGAAGAGGTTTTCACCTTTAGAAAGTACAGAGCTCTCCGTTTAATATGAGTATCTCCAGTACTTGATGACTCAATGATAAGTCAATAAAAATCATGTTTTAATGATATCAGTCTGTTGGAATGAAATAGTGTCCATTTCCTCTCCAAGCCCCAAAAATCACATTCCGCATTCAGACATCAAGGCATGATGTATACCAAATTAAAGCTCTGGATCTGCCCTTCGAGTACGTATACATGATGTTATGAGTTCACACGGAAATTGTGCATTATTTGGACTGCAATCAAGTCTGGCCATTACATCTACCATAAGTCAATTATCATTCAGAGCCCCTTATAACCCTAACAGAATAAGACATCAAGATGAGGTTTTCACCTTCAGAAAGTGTAGACCTCTCCGTTTAAGATGGGTATCTCCAGGTCTTGATGACTCAATGATAAGTTGATCAAAATCACGTTTCAATGACATCAGTTTGTTAAGATGAAATGGTGTCCATTTCCTCTCCAAGCCCCAAAATTCATATTCCGCATTCACAAATCAAGGCATGGTGTATACCAAATGAAAGCTCTTGATCTGCCCTTCGTGGACATGTACAGTGCATCCGGAAAGTATTCACAGCGCTTCACTTTTTCCACATTTTGTTCTGTTACAGCCTTATTCCAAAATTGATTAAATTCATTTTTTCCCTCAAAATTCTACACACACCCCATAACGACAATGTGAAAAAAGTTTTTTTGAGATTTTTGCAAATTTATTAAAAATAAAAAAAATAAATTTCTCATTTACATAAGTATTCATATTTCATATTTGGTCGCATATCCTTTACATGCTGTTACTTCCTGAAGTCTGTGACCATCAACATCAAAAAACTGTCGATATCTTATTTTCAGGTACTGTTACAAGCGATACTATAACCTCTGCATTTGAATGGATCTTTATGGAAATTGGGGGGTAAGACTAGATTCAGCTGTAAATTACACTGGTACAGTATGGAACACATGGCTGGCTAAATGGCTGTAAGTTATCAAGGGTCTGAGCTATCAAACGAGCCCCAAACCATCACTCTGTTGCCAGATATGGAGTAGATGTGGATGGATCACTTTAAGGGTTGTTTCTCCTGACTTTTTTCCCCATAGAGTTCTATAGGAAAATGAGTCCGGAGAAATAACCCTTGCAGTGATCCATCCACATCTACTCCATATCTGGCAACAGAGTGATGGTTTGGGGCTCGTTTGATAGCTCAGACCCTTGATAACTTACAGCCATTTAGCCAGCCATGTGTTCCATACTGTACCAGTGTAATTTACAGCTGAATCTAGTCTCACCCCCCAATTTCCATAGAGATCCATTCAAATGCAGAGAGGTTATAGTATCGCTTGTAGTCCAAATATTGCACAATTTCTGCATGAACCCATAACATCATGTAGATTTACTCGAAGGGCAGATCCAGAGCTTTAATTTGGTATACATCATGCCTTGATGTCTGAATGCGGAATGTGATTTTTGGGGCTTGGAGAGGAAATGGACACCATTTCATTCCAACAGACTGATATCATTAAAACATGATTTTTATTGACTTATTATTGAGTCATCAAGAACCGGAGATACTCATATTAAATGGAGAGCTCTGCACTTTCTAAAGGTGAAAACCTCTTCTTGATGTCTTATTCTGTTAGGGTTATAAGGGGCTCTGAATGATAATTGACTTATGGTATATGTAATGGCCAGACTTGATTGCAGTCCAAATAATGTATAATTTCCGTGTGAACTCATAACATCATGTATACGTACTTGAAGGGCAGATCCAGAGCTTTCATTTGGTATACATCATATCCATCACCTCGATGTGAGAATGCAGAATGATTTTTATGGCTTTATATTCAAATATATTCATATCCTCTCCAACAGGCTTTTTCCATTAAAATATAATTTTGATCAACTTATAATTGAGTCATCAAGGATTGAATATACTCATTTTAAAGAAGAATATCTGCACTTTAAAAAGTTGAAAACCTTATCTTGATGTCTTATTCCAAAAGGGTGATGAGGGGCTCTGAAACATGTCTGGTAATGCTATTAGTTTTGATCAATTTCTTATATATTTCAAATTTATATTTCATGGAAATTCCGTGCTCAAATGAAACAACATATGACGCCCATTCAGAAACTGTTACGATTGTATTGATGCGCATTCCACAGCGAGTGCTGCAAGCATTTGAACTGAGGTCCTTTTTTGGCACAGAGCACTATTGGCCATTCCGAGCTTCATTCCGCCGTTCAATTCCGGCTTTTACCCAGGCCCCCTTGAGGCTACATTTGTGCAGTACAGTTACGGCACCAATAACATTTCTGGGCAGGTTGTCAATTCATAAAAACCCGAAAACGACTAACCAGCCATATATTACTCTCAGCCAACAAATAGCTTTTGTGCGTTCTTAAAGTTGCGTTCGTTTCGCTCCTAAGCAGCCAACTCCTCCTCCAAGGTCAGCCATTGCAATGCTGGCTAAAGACCTGTGAAGCAAATGTTATTCATTGGTCAAATGTGTGTTTTAAATAGCATATTTATCTTCATATAAGTTAGTATTTAAATTTTACCAATTTAGAAAAATAGTACTGGGAGCATTCATTACGCTTATGAGTCTAATTACACAAGTTCATAGCCTACAATTGATGAATAGGCATCAGCTAATGTGTTTGCTTTTTGCAATCGTAATTTATTAGCTACGTTTGCATTGTGTATTTCAGAGGCTACATTTTGTTGTGTGTGAATTTAACAGAAAATAATGTGTCTTTTATGTGGGTGGTTTAGGTCAGTAAAAGAAAAGCACAGGGCGTTCATAGCTAGGGTTGCCAACCGTCCCTTGAAATAAGGGACGATCCCTTATCAGTTCAATAAGGGACGGGTCTTTTATTGTCCAAATAAGGGACGATCCCTTATTTCAAGGGACGGTTGGCAACCCTATTCATAGCATATCGCGTAGCTTAGCTAGCGCATTTATAGTGAAGGAGGGAGAGATCTGCAGGATCGAAAAACACGACACCGGGACAGGGTAAAAAAATAATCTGCTTTTAACTCGACTTACTTTTCGTTAGTTGTTGCTCCTCTGACATTGATTGAGTTTAAAACTTGAGCGATGTCTTCCTCTGGAGCGTGTAGCTATCTGGCCTAACTTCCCTGAAGTAAAACGTTCTGAGTAAAATTTCAATAGGCTTACCAATGAAGTCCCCCTCCCGCTGGTGAAACAATATTGACTGGGCAATAACGACTGCGAGAAAGATTATACATTTCAGCCAATTGACGTGTATCTTTAAACATATCCACAGTTGTTCATTCATGATTTTTGGGTGCTACAACTTGTACTAGTAAAAGGGGACGGGAGTTAGACAGCAAACTTTTTACCGTAATTACTCGAAATTTACGCATACGCTTTTCAACATCGGGGGATCAGGCAGTCAACCAGTCAGTCAGTTACCCACATTCACGCGTTTAGGCCCGCACGCTCTGCGTCCAGGGTAGCGCGCGCATCCTCTTTTGTTTGCAAACATGAAATGGGTCTATTATTAGCCTATATTCTACGGTCTATGGATGGATTGAGTGTATGGACGGCGCTACACCGGGGCAAGGGTGGGCTATAGCCCCGTCACAAATTTACTTAGCCCCCCCAGGAATTTTAATAACATTTGTATAATTATTATAAAAAAATATATAAAAGTAAATTAACAATTCTAATCCCTTTCTGATATTCACCCTGGCTACGCAGCGTATGTAGCCTATGCTATGACGTAGGCTACGGGTGTGGGGGTGTGTGTGTGTGTGTGTGTAGGGAGCTCAAGCAAATGACAAAATAACGTAAACTGATTTCTAACGTTAGCAACCCAGTGTTTCCCGTAGCCTACAATACATCAGGCCTACAGAGTTCGCCACCATGTCAAAAAATATTAAATGGAAACGTCATTGTTTGAAAACTAATTTACTATCATTTTAAAATCAATAGAAAATGTGTTCGCATAAGCTCTCCATGTGAACCGTCTTCGGAAATGATCAACTACTCAACAGATTTGTGGAGTGTGTGGACCCCCCTAGGTAGCAACTCCCAAGTGTAAACTACAGTGTTTTGATTGGCGTTAGACTAATCTCACAACATTGGCTGCTTGGCCATGCACAGATGAGTAGATTTGGAAAGCGAATAACTAACCTAAATTAGCTAAATGATCATTTTCAATCTTCGTCATCTCGACTTCAGCTAATAAGAAGAGCTTGCCTCCAAAAAATGGCCAGGTACCGTTAAAGATCTCATATTTCTTCCATGTAGCTAAATGTACAAGCTAAATGAGATAGGGGAGAGTGGTGACAGTGGAAGCTGTTCTGATAATACAGAAACCAACGCAAATGTTACGGTGCAGCTTTATGGAGCACAGCTAGGAGCATAACTAACTGATACGTATGTAAAGTTTGCGATCTTCGTTAGATAATGAAACTCCTAAATGTCACAATCACAGAGCAGCGGTTAAACAACGACATTTTAGCCATCTTTTTTGACATAACGTTACACTGATAATTTATCCTCTCTTCTCACGTCCTTTTTCATTATTTTCCGGTGTCTTATTTTCTTTGATGTCTGATATTTTTAAGTAGGATACTCGTATTGATGAAGCCAAATGACATTTGTAATGCTATTTCAATTTACAGAATTGTACAATTCTGACTGTTGTATAGATGCTCTGCCACTTGTGCAGGCCCCCCCAGCGCACACACAAAAGCCATCCTGGGGGAAACACAGCTAACCTTAGCACCCCCATGTATTGACCTAGCCCACCCTTAGCCCAGGGAGAGAAAAGTTCCTGGCGCCGTCACAGATTGAGTGCATTACTGTTTCTTCATTTAGCTCCGCCCCCCCGCCCCCCCACCCCGATCTCCCACAAGTCAGGGGCTCCAAAGGAACAAACTGCATTGAAATGACAATAGCCTCTAGCCTATCAATTATAATTATCCTTTATGGGATTATATAATTTTTATTATCGTATAATATAATTTCAGAATGATGTTACTAGTAAAATAAGTTAATATTTAAAAAATTGTTTCAATGAGAAAAAATACAGTGCAACTCTGCCAATCCAGTGGGCCATCTAGGTGAGTGGGCCCTGGAGCGAAGGAAGTCCATCTCTCCCCTCAAATTAAAGCTGAAAGTCTGCACTTTAACCTCATAGTCACTGTTTCATTTCAAACCCAATGTTCTGGAGTACAGAGCCAAAACAACAAAAATTGTGTCACTGCCCGAATACTTTCCATCCCCACTGTATACTTAGCTAATCTGCATAATTGTGCATATAATGAACAGAAACACTGGATACCAGCTTCTCTGCATACAGCTGTTTTTACCTCCCAGCCTCCTGATTCGCTCTCACCCCTCCCTCACCAGGTCCTGTGCAAGGAGGGTGTCTGGGGGTTCCGGGGCTACTGGGAGGTGGGGTTTTCAGGGTGGGTGGTGATCGGGGTCATGTACGAGGGGGTGGGGCGGAAGGCCCAGGATGGGCCCTGCGGCCTAGGAGAGAACGAGTCGTCCTGGGGGGTGGGCTGGGCCGGGACCTGCTACCACGTCTGGCACAACAGCGAGAACGCGGAGGTCGAGGCACCCCTGAACCCTGTCATCGGGGTCTACCTAGACCAGCCCGCCGGCATCATCAGCTTCTTCACAGTGATGGGGGAGGAGGGGCAGAGGGAGGCCAAGTTGCTCCACAGGTATAAGGCCTCCTTGAAAGAGCGCCTCCTCCCTGCCTTCTGGGTGGGGACAAAGTCCTACTGCTGGATTCAAAAGAAAGTGGAGTGAAGGAGGGAGGGATGGAGGGAGAGAGATAGAGAGAGAAGGAATAAAAGGTAGAAAAACTTTAAAAAATGTAAAATACATGGGGGATGGGGATAGTATGGGGAGTATTGGGAAATCAATATAGCAACTTGCTTTTTGGTTATTTATAGAATGACAGAAGAATGATGTTTCTCTCTCATTTTCATAATGGCATTCTGATAATTCCTCCTGAAAATTACAAAAACAAAAAAGAAGAAAATAAATAATGATTAAAATGATGATGATGCTAGATTTCAATATATGGTTCAATAGTAACGTTACTAATCCTTGTTGGTTATTATTATCATTACAGTACAACAGCAGATTACAATAGATTTTTTTTGTTGCATTAAACAGTATTGGTTGTATTATTCTGATAATGTATGTTGGTTTATTTACTTGATTGGAGATTTGAAATTGGAGAAAATGCAGTTTTGTATCTGAAGTGCTAGTGTTCATGAATGTATCCATATTTAAGTGAAATTAAGGAGTGAATAAATATGAATTTATGAACCATTCATTGTGTGGATATACTGTATTTGGACAATATTCCATCATATGGAGTGGATCATCAGTTATTAGATTTTGCATGTTTGGAAACTTTTTTATTTTTTTATTTACAGCCTATAGCCTGATTCCTAATTCACATGCAGAATGTGTTTGTTTGATCTTGCAGTTGCCATGAGGATATGACAGTGTGTGTAATATAAATATGTTTATACAAATGGCAGAGCATGATTTAAACTGAAAGTAATAAGGCTGATAGAATATCATTCATATTATTTTACTCTGGGACTTGCATGACAATGCAGATTTAAGTTTTTCTTCACTTGCATAACATGCTGCACTACTAAAATTTGAGCCAATTTAAATATGCAAATAATGACTACCATGTTTCTGTAGTTAAATTATGATCCATATTATATAATCGATCATATATTATATAATACGATCTATATTGTATACAAGGTTTAAAATTAAATACAACTGAAACCGCATTTTTCAAATATTATTTTCTGTAGAGAATGATTATTATGCATTGACCATGTATCTCAGTGCGACAGAAAACATTTCAGATGGTCAAATGAGACAAATGAGGAAGAAAATGCAAGGAGAAAACAACCAGAATCCAGTTCCTGTACAAAGAGGGCACACTTCAACATTGTTGACAGAAGAAAAACATGCACATCTGTATGATGCAGGTGGAACTTCTGCTGTCTTCTGGCTCAGTGTGGCTCTCCTCAATGTTAGTGAGCCTCCGGTGGACATTTCTGCCACTACACCATTTAACTTCTGCTTAGCCTCAGTGTGCGGCTCTCATCTGAACATTGCTTACAAATGAGAAGCTTTGGGATTTCAGACAAATATGCTGAGCTAAAAGCATTTTGGACAAAGAAATGGACAGCAGAAGACATAAATATTTGCAAACATGTCTTTTGGACTGAATAAAACACCATGATTCTCATACATCAATTCAGAAAACTATAGGTCAGTCAATCAACATTTGACCTTAACTCTGACCTACAAATAAATGCCAGGGTTACACTTTTCCTACAGAATCTCAGCGTGACAAAAGTCGTTTTAGTGCACTCAGTCACATTACTCTCAAACCTTATCTGTTCTTATTCCATCTATAATTCTGTCTTTCATTTGTCACCACTCTTTTCACCCACTCATTCACACTCTTTCCTCAATCCCTAGTGCCCTGGCAAAACTCCCAAACTGGCTCTATCAGTTCAATTTGCTATACTCTTCTCAGTTACATTACTCTCAAACCTTCCTATTCTGTTCTGATTCAATTTATAATTATAACCTTCACTCATCGCCACTCTTCAGCCACTCACACTTGAAAACACACGCACACACAAAACTATCAAACCGGCTGTGTCCACATAGACACCTAATGACCCCCAGTTTAATTGGCTTGATAATTTCCTCCCTGTCCACTTCCGCAGATGTGTGGTGAGGCACAAAATGGCTGTCGTGAATCATCCAGTTCGGTAGAGGTTGAAGTAAGTTTCCTCCCTTCACTGTTAAACACTCTGAGGTCTTGAAAACACTATTTAAATGCAATACTTCATTATAAGTATAATTATAATATTAAATATAGCTGCAAGAGGCAATTGGAGAGGTCAAGCATGTGAAGGCCTAAAGGATCTTAAGCATATTAAAGCAATATAACACATGGTTATGCAATGATACACATTCTACAGAAATGAGAATATCTCATTTAACATTGAAAAACAACATACAGTGCCCTCCACAATTATTGGCACCCCTGGTAAAGATGAGTTAAAAGGGTTATAAAAAATTAGCTTCATGAATTAGCTTAATGGCACACTGAAAAAATGAGACAAATCCAACCTTTAATTGAAGTAAATTTATTCTGAGAAAAAAAAATCCCTCATCAAGAATTATTTTTAACAAAACCACATGTGCCACAGTCATTGGATTTTTCTAATTTTTTCAGTGTGAGATTAAGCTAATTCACCAAAAGGTGATTTTTTATAACCCTTTTTACTCATCTTTACCATGGGTGCCAATAATTGTGGAGGGCACTGTATGTCTATGGGAAATTGGTTATTGGTTAGGGAAATATTAACCAGTCTCAGTGGGGCTTATTGAGACCAATAACCATATGGTAAATCAGTTTTGTGAGAATTGGATGAATAGTCAATGAGTTTTATTCATGAGCATAAATTGAGGGTTGGGAGGGGGATTAAGAATTGAGAATTTCTGTATCCTTTAGCCTACTTTGTCAGATCCTTTAGCCTACACATTTTTGCGCTTGTTTTTTTGAGTGAGGTTTCCTTATTAGAATTATTCCTTATCATTAAAGACGCCGCAAAGTGACACTGACACTGACTGATTTTTTATTAGACCGGCTGGTGTGTTTTTATTATATCACTCAAGCTAGGGTAAGGTTGCTATTAATTATTCATGACCCTTCCCAAAGTCCTATGGAAAAAATAGTCGCACTCGAACACAAAATAGCTCAAACAATGGTAGAGAGCAAGGGAAGGGAATGTATTAAAGTGGTTCCGCATGCAGCCCAAATCTGGTTTGAATTGTGACAAAAAGTGTGGGAGGTATGAATTTTAATGATAGTGCCCCCATATGGACAATTCAAGATTCAATACTTAATTTCCATTTCAACACTTAAAAACAGAGATAACATAACATAAAAACAGCCATACACTCCTACATTATCATACAGTCATATATGTACATGCACACATTGTCATACCAGTCCTTAATGAGCCCAGCTACCTTCCTACTTGAATACATAAAATAAAATGCATAGATATTGCTTATCCTAGAGTGCATACTGTTATAATTATAAAGCGCTTGTGTGTTGTCTACAAAGTGCTAGTGCATCTGCATCGGAATTTAAAAGCCGAACCACCGCGGGGAATGTGTTGTCTCTGTGGCGGTTGGTCCTAGAGTTGCTGCTCTGTAGTCTCTTACCAGAGGGAAGGACTTTTTTAAAAGAGCTAGCGGGGTGCGAGAGGTCAGCCATCACTTTCTGCGCTTTGCGTTTAGTCCGTGTGGTATATATAGAGGCAACAGAGGGGAGGTCGCTGCAGCCAATGATCTTGGATGCCTGGGCTGCATTCGAATCCAATTTAACACACTCCCTTCCCTTGCTGTCTTCCCTCGAGGGAGCTATCTTTGAACGCAATTTGCTACTTGCAGCAAGCAAACTTTAAAGGTGCTCTGCCAGGGAGGATTGACGAAAAACAAACAAAAACGGAACCAAACCGCCCTCGCAACATTTTGGAAGTGCAACAGAGTTGAAATGTGACCGCCACATAGTTCTGTGGTGACCGCCCACTTTTTCCATGTGGAGCATTGCATTGTGGGATTCCCTTCTTGCTGGAAGCTTGCATTTTATACCCTTGGTGGAAGGGAGGATAAACGAGGGAGCAAGAGAATATAATTACTCCCTCCCCTTTCTTAAATTGGATACGAATCACACTTGGTGTGGCTGCCATATTTCATCTTGGCATTTTGGGGATTCCCCCCTTGAAGCAAGGGAAGTGAACGACAGGAAGAAAGGATAAATTTTGGATCCGAACGCAGCCCATGCTGCTGACTCTCTCCAGCTGCTTTCTCTCATGGTCGGGTGTATTGCCATACCACACCGTGACTGAGAAGGTGAGGACACTCTCCACCACAGCTCTGTAGAAGTGCCTCATCGCCTCCCCAGTCACAACAAACCTTTTTCAGCTGACGCAGAAAGTGAAGTCTCTGGTGGGCCTTTTTAATTATGAGGCTGGTGTTGGCCTCCCACTTCAGGGTGGGGCAGATGGTGCTGCCAAGGAATTTGAAAGTGTCCACCCTGTCCACTATTTGATCATTAATGACCAGTGGAGGTGGATCCTCCTTGCCCCTCTGGAAATCCACTATGATTTATTTTGTTTTAGCTATGTTTAGTTGTAGATTGTTTGCCTTACACCACTCCACCAAGCCCCCCACCTCAGCCCTGTAGGCCATCTCATCCCCCTTTGTGATGAGACCTGCCACCGTGGTGCCATTTCCAAATTTAATGATTGCGGAACACAGCCCTGTGGGGCCCCAGTGTTGAGGTCAGAGGTTTAGAAAACAGTTTACCGATCTTTATGACCGGTCTCCTATCTGGCAGGACGTCAAAGATCCAGTAACACAGGGACTGGCTCACTCCCATCACCTGGAGCTTGTTCTGTAGCTTACAGGGCACAATAGTGTTAAATACTGAGCTACAGTCTATGAATAAGACCCTCACATAGGTGGAAGGGGCCTCTAGGTGCTGTAGGATGGTGTGTAGGCACAGTGACAGTGCGTTCTCTACAGACCTATTGGCCCTGTACGCAAACTGGAATGGGTCCATCTTTACATTAGCTAGATGGTTACAGACCAGCCGCTCAAAAAACTTCATAACGACAGAGGTCAGATCGACTGGTCTGTAATCATTCAGACATCCAACATTGGCTTTCTTAGGTACAGGAATAATAACTGCAGACTTAAAACATGCTGGATAACTTCACTTATCTAAGAGACCAGTTAAAATATCTGTGAGGACTGGGGCAGGTATGTCAGCACAGTACCTTAGACTGGCTGTGGATGCATTGTCTGGCACTGCAGCCTTCCTACTACTCTGCTTACGAGAATAGTAGCCTTGGCGTAAACTTGTGCATTCTGTCCTGAATGTGCAGTAACTCCAGTCTTTCATAATTTAGCAAACGATCAATGCACGCAATCAACACAGATAGAGCGACACCATGTCACCATAGATCAGTGCCATCTTACCTTCCTCTCTGTCAAACAGCAGATTGAAGAAAATGCAATTGTGGTGATATTTCATGTTGCCTTTATTTCACATATTTGTGATGTGTGCCAAGTTTCAAGTCTCTATGATTTACCACCTCACATGAAATTGAGCAAATGTACAGAGAAAAAAATTGGCTGCAAGCTAATTATATGAAAAATGAATCATATGACATTGTACCAATTTGCAACAAAAAGGCAGAAATTCAATATGGTGGGAATTATGGGTTATTTAGGCAAATTTCCTCTGCAATCAGACACATGCATGTTGATAGCAACTTCAGGACAGAAGTTCAAATGACCCATGCATGTTTTGCAGGACACGAAATATGAAAAGAAGGCAAATTGTTTACTTTTTATTCCCCATTAGCATCTATTAAGCAAACTGATTTGATTGATTTTTGTCATAAGCCAGGCCCACATGCAAGTTCATTAGCTTACTGAGTGTGTTGATGCAAAACGTTTTTAACTTTAGCTCCACCTATTGGCCGATATTCAGGAGATTTTGCACACTGGTACATTGGTGGTATGACTTTTGTACTAAACTTGAAGTGGATTGGTAATTTCCTTTAAGTAATGGGCATTTTCATGTTTTCCCTTGTAAAAATGCATTATGGATATTTTCTTTTTTCCTCGGCAATAGCACCACCTATTGACCAAATGGTTGAGGTGAGGAAAAACTTGTATGAGTGTCCTTGTATGAGTGTCCTTGGTTTGACATGCTGAAAATATGGATCTAGTTTCACAAAGATCAATGATTGTGTTCAAAAGTTATCTGCATGTTATTAGCCACAGCCACATAGATTTTCATTGGCTTACTGCAGCCATGTTTTTTAACGCAGAAACTAAGTTTATAGTTTTAAAGATCTTTGTTAGTCGACGGTGTATACGAAGTTCTATTTCATACCGGTCAACACGCCACGGTATGGGTCATCCTCGCAGAGAGGGTGAGCTGCTAGGAGGGCAAATTAACCACCACTCCACGGCAGACACCACATAACGCCATAAATATGGTGCGTGTACACCGCCTGCCGTCTTTTTGCTTCCTCGAGTTTGAGCATGAGACATTGCTTTTGCACACCATGGTGTGTTCTGGATCCGCAAATCGCAGCTCCGCCTGCCGACTTCTTCTTAAAGGGTTAGTTTGGAATTTTGGACATAATATCTCATTTATGTCTTAACCGTGATCTTGTCAATCGATGGAAACCATTTTCAGCTGATTCCATGCTGTCCTTCGTATGGATTTCCAGCTGTTGCTAATGCTAGCGCCACCTAATGGTATCAGTTAGCATCCACTACCAAACGCACTTAAACACACTCCACGATGCACCCAAAGCAAATAAAATACGACAGACTACTGGGGTGGATTTGAGTGATTATACCATCATTTTGAAGTCAAACTATCATTGAATCCTTTACTTTGTGCTATCGCGCTATGTGTCCTTGGGTTTTCTTCCCCAAGGCCCCCAGCATGCAGGGCGGTCAAAAATGGCACTGTTCGCAGCACACCTCCATCGTCTGGCCCTACAGTGGTGTACGCCAGGTTTTTTTAGGGCCTTCATCCGGCTCCTCGGGCCCCAAACCCCAGCATTCCTTTCAGAAAAGGATTCGGCTCCGAAAACCTGTTCATAAGCCAGCACCTCGAAGCCGGGTCCCGTCGCTGACGATCAGCAGCTTCCGGCACCGCGCTTTTCCCCTCTCCACCTCGCCAAATGGCGCCTATGTACTTGGTGTGCTTGGGTGCTTTTCCTTCCAAGGCACGAGTACTCAGTCCTTCCCTTTGGCCTAGCCCTGGTCCCACGCACTTTTATGAAGTGCATGGAGGCCGCACTGATCTGTCGCCAAGGGATTCGCATTGCGAATTACCTGGACAACTGGCTGATCTGTGTTCCAACAGAAGAGCAAGCCCATTTAGTCAGCTTGGGCCTGATCCTAAAAAATTTTTTTTTTTTTTTAAAAGAGCCACCTCACCCCCAGCAAAGAGAGGGTATTTCTGGGCCTGGTCTTGGACTCGGTGTCCATGGGGGTCCAGCATGTCTTGAGGGAGAGCCTGTTGCCCATTTTTGCATCCCCAGAGAATTCTCATTATCCCCCGTGGTACTCCATAGTGAGCCAAGCTGGCTCCTTAGGCATGGAAGCCTTAGCGAGCCAGTGGCCTCCAGCTCTGCTTTATGCTTTCCCTCTCCTGCAAGTCCCCAAGGATCAGGGACTTATTAGCACGAGTCCTGTTTTACGCCCCAAACTGGCCCCATCAGACCTGGAAGGCAGCCTTGAGGGAGTTGCGAGTGGGGCGCCTCCCAACCAGAACAGATATGCTGTCACAGGGTCCAAGGCCTGCTACGGCATCCAAACCTTTGGATTTACAGCCTGTAGATCCAGGGTGCTAGAGAGGCTTCAGGCATTGAAATCCCCTTCTACAAGGGCGCTGTATGCTGGGAAGTGGAGCAGGTTCAGCTGCTGGTGCCACACTAAGGGGTCTTACCCGGTCTTGTGTGACATTCCAGTCGTGTTAGTGTTCCTTCAGTCCTCTTGGCGAGGATGACCCATACCATGGTGTGTTGACCGTATTCATAGAACCGGGGTTAACCATACGTTTTGTGCAATTTGGTCAAACTGTCTAGGAGGAGACGTTAAAGGTTTTTCACAAAAATGAAAATAGCAAAAAATCCAATATGTCACTTTATGGGTCCTTGAGGCAAATTTGTTTATGAGCCAGGTAATCTGAGGAAAAAAAGAATGTTGATGACAGGCTACAGTTCAAAAGTTACAGCCCAAAAAAGGTCAAAAATTTCCCTTAATTCCTATAGCGCCACCATCTGGCCAATTTGGGTATGTTTTCTTACCTGATTTGCAGGGGGGGTATATTACTGGATGGCCTTAGACATAAAATAACTGAAACCAGTTCATTGATTTGGCTTCTTTATTTCAAATGTACTTGTACATTTAACAGCTTGAAATGTAGGAAATGCAGCAGGTGCAATTCTCTTCGGAACCCATCCCTCTCTCCCTCTATCAGTCTTTCTCTTTCGCTCACTGTAGCAAATCTCTCTGTAAGTCAGTATTTATTCATTATTTCAGTCATAATAATTCTCTGTGTTGTGTGTTCAGTCCATATGAACCCATGCGGTAGCTCCTAAATCACTGGCACCCTTATTAAAAGACAACCAAAAAGGCTAGAAACACTAGTAATGAGCTGTATTTAATACCAAAAAATAGGAAAATTATATTTCTTTTATATTAATGAAGTTGCTCAGAGAAAACGCTGTTTTACAATTATTTTATTCAAATTATTGCCACACCTGTTTTTAATACTTTGGGAACCCATGCTATGCAAGGGAAACACTACCGAGTCATCTTCTATAGTGTTCTATGAGATTAGTGAACCTATTGGAGGGATCCAAAGCATTCTAGCCAGAAACTTAGTTGATCAAAAATGGGTGCCAATAATTTTGATCTTTTTGGGAAATGATATAATTTTCTCTGGGCAATTATATTAGTATAAAAGAATATCATTTATTTGAGTATACAAAGTAGCTTATTGCTTGTATTATTTTATACGGCTTGTTTTTGGCCAACTTTATCAAGGTTTCAATTGTTTTCAATAATTTTGGAATGCACTGTATTTATCAGGGTCAGTGATGTTCGTGTATTGAAAAACCCAGTCAGTTAATCAATCAGCCAGGTTATATACAGTGCATCCGGAAAGTATTCACAGCGCTTCACTTTTTCTATACTATAACCTCTCTGCATTTGAATGGATCTCTATGGAAATTGGGGGGTGAGACTAGATTCAGCTGTAAATTACACTGGTACAGTATGGAACACATGGCTGGCTAAATGGCTGTAAGTTATCAAGGGTCTGAGCTATCAAACGAGCCCCAAACCATCACTCTGTTGCCAGATATGGAGTAGATGTGGATGGATCACTGCAAGGGTTATTTCTCCGGACTCATTTTCCTATAGAACTCTATGGGGAAAAAAGTCAGGAGAAACAACCCTTAAAGTGATCCATCCACATCTACTCCATATCTGGCAACAGAGTGATGGTTTGGGGCTCGTTTGATAGCTCAGACCCTTGATAACTTACAGCCATTTAGCCAGCCATGTGTTCCATACTGTACCTGTGTAATTTACAGCTGAATCTAGTCTCACCCCCCAATTTCCATAGAGATCCATTCAAATGCAGAGAGGTTATAGTATCGCTTATAACAGTACCTGAAAATAAGATATCGACAGTTTTTTGATGTTGATGGTCACAGACTTCAAGAAGTAACAGCATGTAAAGGATATGCGACCAAATATGAAATATGATACTTTAAAAATACGTTAAAGCAAAGGGTATGAATACTTATGTAAATGAGAAATTTTATTTTTTTTATTTTTAATAAATTTGCAAAAATCTCAAAAAAACTTTTTTCACATTGTCATTATGGGGTGTTGTGTGTAGAATTTTGAGGGAAAAAATGAATTTAATCAATTTTGGAATAAGGCTGTAACACAACAAAATGTGGAAAAAGTGAAGCGCTGTGAATACTTTCCGGATGCACTGTACATGTCGGAGCGGTCAGTTGGATAGCAGTGTGCAGTCGGCACGCAGTCTGTCATTATCACTGCTGTAGGTATGCAGTTGGCACACGGTTTCTCATTATCACTGCCATAGGTGTGCAGTTAGCACGCAAAGTCTCTCTTCACTGCCGTAGGTGTGCAGTCAGCACGCAAAATCTATCATTATCACCGCAGTTATCACTGCAGTTAGAAAGGGAAAAATGTGTCCCACACCTCAGCAAGTATGCAGTCAGTAAGTCTCAGCAGGGGTGTCAAACTACAGCCCTGGAAAGTTGCAGTGTCTGCTGGTATTTGTAGTTTCTTTCAGTCAGGCCAATTACAGCCTTGAGAACAAGTTGTGTAGACGCTTTCGTCAATCAATGACTTAAACAAATTGCTGGTGCTGAAACACGCTGAAGACCAGCAGACACTGCGGCCCTTCAGGACTGGACTCTGACATCTGGGGTTTACAGGTATACTTTGACAGTAGTGTACAGTCAATCAGTCCATGAATTCAAGAGTCTCTTTAGATATGAACGTAGTGTACAATAATCTCTGTATTAGTGTGGTGTATGATCAGTAAGCATGTTGGTTTTTCAGTAAGTGTGTACTGTATGCGTGTGCCTGTAGAGTCCTGAAGGCCAATGTGTGTGTGTGTGTGTGTGTGTGTGTGTGTGTGTGTGTGCGTCTGTGTGCTTCCCCTCCCTCAGTGTTTAAGGGAGAAGTCCCCCGTGTTAAGGCGAGGCCGGGGAAGTCCTCCGAACATCTCGGTACCATCAGTGGCGCCGGGTGCGAGCAGGGCCTGCATGCTGGCGGCGATGTGGTCCAGGTCGGGACAGCCCGGCTGAGGGGGCACAGAGGGGTTATCACCAGAGGGAGCAAGGGTCCGAGCAACATTTATGGACATTCCTACAAAAACCTACATATACAAGTGCTGACATCATTGTTTTTCTGGGTATAGATTTACTCATGTAATATGGTTAAGCAACTCAATTTTGTTTGCAATGAGAGAAACAATTCAAGAATGGAAAGCAATATCAAGTTTAGCTACATGTATGAGAGAGAGAGAGAGAGAGAGAGAGAGACACACAGAAAGCTGGAGAAGGGGGAACTCACCCGTTCTCCACTGTGGCTGTCCCCCTGTGCGGCCCGGTTGCCCCGGTAACCCCACACAGGCACAGTGACGGGCAAGGAGCGGGCCATGGACAGGGGGGTGGTGTGAACGGGCGGAGAAAGAGAACTGTCCCATCGCCATGCTGCGAGGAGGGGGCGGAGCATCCTCGCTCAGCGAGCCTGAGGAACGAGGGCAGACTGTTACCCAACCACACGAACCGCACCTCAACCATAACCAACCACATTAACAGCACCTCAACCATACCGAACCACACACCGCACCTTAACCATACCAACCACACACCGCACCTCAACCATACCCAACCACACTAACTGCACCTCAACCATACCCAACCACACTAACTGCACCTCAACCATACCCAACCACACTAACCGCACCTCAACCATACCCAACCACACTAACCGCACCTCAACCATACCCAACCACATTAACCGCACCTCAACCATACCCAACCACACTAACCGCACCTCAACCATAACCAACCACATTAACAGCACCTCAACCATACCGAACCACACACCGCACCTTAACCATACCAACCACACACCGCACCTCAACCATACCCAACCACATTAACCGCACCTCAACCATACCCAACCACACTAACTGCACCTCAACCATACCCAACCACACTAACCGCACCTCAACCATACCCAACCACACTAACCGCACCTCAACCATACCCAACCACACTAACCGCACCTCAACCATATCCAACCACACTCACCGCACCTCAACCATACCCAACCACATTAACCGCACCTCAACCATACCCAACCACACTAACCGCACCTCAACCATACCCAACCACACACCGCACCTCAACCATACCCAACCACACTCACCGCACCTCAACCACACCCAACCACACTAACTGCACCTCAACCATACCCAACCACACTAACCGCACCTCAACCATACCCAACCACACTAACCGCACCTCAACCATACCCAACCACACTAACCGCACCTCAACCATACCCAACCACACTCACCGCACCTCAACCATACCCAACCACATTAACCACACCTCAACCATACCCAACCACACTAACCGCACCTCAACCATACCCAACCACACACCGCACCTCAACCATACCCAACCACACTCACCACACCTCAACCATACCCAACCACACTAACTGCACCTCAACCATACCCAACCACACTAACCACACCTGAACCATACCCAACCACACTCACCGCACATCAACCACACCCAACCACAATAACCACACCTGAATCATACCCAACCACACCCCCGTTAGCCCTCTCTTACCATCAGTGCTCTCCTCCTCTCCGTCCGACTCAAAGAAGGGCTCGCAGTCCCGAGAAAGGGAGTCTTCGTCCATGGAGAACACTCCTATAAGACCCAGAGATAAAGAGTCTGGACTCTGCAGCATATTTGTTTTTTCTAATGTTCACACAGGTTTCCTTAAACATTTAAACACATTTTTCAAAATGCTTAATACAATCTACAGGTTTTTGACAGAAGAATATAGAATTTGTTGGAGTGATTTCATTTTGTTTTGAATATTCATTTAATGTGATTTGATGTTTTTTTAAATAAATGAGAAATAAATGTGGAATTTTGCACACCTAACTTATAGTTTGTGTTCTTGGGCCCAGTTGCATAAAACATCTTTAAGTTTTAATCAAGGGATTATTTCCCCTCACCTAAGGGAATCAAGTAAGTGCTTTGGATAAAACCCCTCAAACGTTTTCCTAAGGTAAGGGTATTACTTACCTATTTTACTGTACATTGACGTATCACGTTACGGTAAAATCAGAGGAATTTCATGGAGGTTACCATGGAGACGGTTTGGATTTCCCTTCTTGACGAGGCGCTGCTAGATAAACGGATTCACAAACGTCTGTGCGCTTTTACCGCTGTACCACTGCGACGGCTTCACTAACGTCAGTTTTAGCTAGTTATAGCGCAAACAACATTTTGAAATGTACAGTACAAGACGGAATCCAATTGAGTCAGCAGAGAATATTGTAAAAAATTATAATATTATTAAAAATTCTCCAAACAAAAGTAACTTGTTAGTTATGCTAGCTATACATTAACTATCACAACCTTGGCTAGCACTAACGTTATTTATTTATGTAATATTGGCTAATATAGCCTAACGTGTCATAGCAATTCCCTCTAGTAGCTATCTACAGTGGCACTTTAACAATATGTTGTAGGTTCAATAAATAACTACAGGGCTACTTTTGTATGATCTCGTTGGCACTGCTTAACATTAAACCTTTTGTATGTATAATATTGCCAGAATAATATTGCCTTACTGTGGCTAGCTTCACAGAGCTCTAATAGTACTGTAGCCTACATTAAGTTATTGTTATTTGATACTTATATGCAACCGGGCCTTGGTTTTCAATGCTTTCAAAAGCAATAAGCATATGCATAAGCATAAGAATAATTATTATTATTATTATAATGCGTAGGCAATAAAGAAAAACTGTAATGTTGGAATCATTCATGCTTTTTAAACTCCCCCAGTCCTCTCTCCCTTAGAGGCGAAGTGAGAACTAATGATGTTGTAGAAACCTCACTCAAAGTGGTCACTTCCAGAAGGGCAGGGGAGCCCTTGTTTGCACATGCACTCCTCAGAAAGGCTAATTCGACACACTAATGCTAGTCTTGCACTAAGTTAATGAAGAAAGGGCAAATACATGGGCATAAAGAGGAAACTGGAAACAGGCTGGTGTACTGTTCAACGCTAATGTATGCTCAAACAATGAAGAGTGGAATTCAACAGTGTTCTGCTTCACACTTTTGCATTCGGAATGTGTATATGACCTTGGCAGAATCCTACTCTCCTCTAAAGCCTATAAGAGTTTTATTTATTTCACAGAGGCACACACATCCTTAATGTAGTGCAGGTGCTTGGAAAAATAACAATGCAATAGAAGAGATTACAGCACATTGCTCCCATGTTCAAAAATGATTAATGAAACTTAACCTGCAAGCAGAGTTATGGGATAGCTTTAATAAATCACTTTATAGAGTATAATAGCACTGTTCTGGTGCCATTCTATTCTTTTTGTATTTTTATGTATTTCCAAATATGACCTGTGAGACAAATTACTTCCAGCAAGACCAATAAAATGAAAGCTGGGAAATTAATTAAACTGTGTTCTGAAAAATCTCCACTAAATGTACCCACTACTGAAATTATACAAACTTGGTTATATGTTTGTAAGTTATCCTAAACATCCATTTAAACACATAAAATTAACATCATTAGTCATATTTAATTGAGGATTCTTTGTTGTCTTTTCTATAGCATCTCCTCTAATCAAAATCAAATTCATTTCACAGGCTTGTACATTTTAAACAAATTACAGCCCAGGGTGTTTGACTAGCTTGAACCTAGCTGTTTGAAGGTCACTCATAAGGTTTGGGCAACAAATGGACACCTTAGAATGAAGTGACAAACAGTGAAGAGGTTATAAAAGGCAGAAAATAGTACCTTGACAAAATTTAAAAAATGAAAGTGCCATCTGTATAATCGTAAAAAAAAGCTTTGCGTTAGCCCCTCCTCTGGCCCCTCCCACCTTGATGTAACTCAACCCTTATGCTGCATTAATATTCTTACATTTTAGTCATTTGGCAGACGCTCTTATCCAGAGCGACTTACAAACTTTCTGTTCAATTCAGCTCTTTCCTTAGATCACACCGGAGCACGGACACAGACACAGCTGCTGTTATCGCAGCGGCCTTTAGCAGCAGCTGCCAGCTTTTCTCTTTAGTGGCTGACGTCTAGGTACTGTACGCAAAGTAAAGGACCCTGGGATAAAGAACCCTGGGCGATTCATTTAAGCCACTGATTGGCTAAAGAGCCCCCCCCCCCCCACCCCCAGGCCTAAACTGGCTGGTGATTGAAAGGAAAGAACAAAAACATGGACTGGAGTTTTACACCCCTCAGAACCTGTGCGGAATATGGTGCCGTTGCACATGAACACGCAAATCTTAAAATTAAGGGAGAGGTGTTAGCTGGCTTGGAACTCAGAGCTCTAATGCCCCCTTGAGGCCTGAAAGTGGCTGTTATTAATAATTATAACCAAAACTAAGCACAATCACCATCACTCTAAATTAAGCTAGTCTGGAAACGAACCAGCCACATTATGGACAGGGCTATTGTACTCTCAATACATGTTGCTGCATAGAAAAGCATTCTCTGCAGCGAGCCATTCAAACATTTAAACCAAAAGTGTACTGCTAACCTTGGGAACATTTCATCATGCTGTATTAGCTCATAAATTTAAATGATGCACACAAAAGATCCATGCTATCTGTGATAAGTGATTGTGTGTGTATCCTCAGATAAAACCAATGGTCCTTGGTACGTACTGGAGAACCCATACCCTTCTCCCTACCCTCACTCACAGGTGAAGTGAGCACTTTATGTCATTAAAACATCACGCAAAGTGCTCACTTTCGGAAGGGCAGGAGGAGGGTATGGGTGCTTTGCCTTGCAGTAATACTGCACACAATCAGGGTAAACGCACAGCTTCTTATTCACATCATTATGTAAATGAAATGATATGTAGTATGATGAATGTATAATTATCAGTTTTAATCACCAAGTACACTTAACGAAAACATTTGCACCACTCTGTTAACTACCACGTTAGCTGTCCGCACAACATACAATAAAAAGGCTACCTAACAAAACCGCTTCAAGATTGTATAAATTACAAAATATGTGCATTGCAGACCTTTGCAATTAATAGGCTATTTTCTGAGAGTGATTGTGGAGAACGAAGAGTGCATGTATCCACAATTTTAAATAATGTTGATAAAATGTGCACAATTTTGTGATGCAAATAAAAATACATTCATTACTCGCCGAATAGCCAAGGAGAATGGGCTATATCTGATGGTATTATGTAGGCTAAATATGATATAATGTGCTTATATTAATTTAATAACGTCAACGTTGAAGCTCTGCAGATGCACACTTATTTATTTTTTACTTTTAATTTTTAAATTGTAATTACAAAATCGACTGCATTCATGGTGTTGCTCCCGCACTGTTACAACACCAGTAAACCAAACACTGACTCCCGGACTCGCCTCATACTCCTGCTTTGCCTTCATTTTTATGTGTTACAAGGGCGTTTGAATATTCAAGCGAATCAAGTGATATCAAGGTTGTTCCATGAACAATTGCGAATCAAGTGATATCAAGGTTGTTCCAAAAGTTTTTAATAAAATAAAAACTAAAATCCAAATACCGACCGGGCAAGAGACTTTCAATGCTACGTAGTGTTTTACTTGCCCCAGGCAAGCAGGCAATCGTTATTGTTGAACACTGCCGTACAGTGACACAATACTTGACGTGTTGACGCCGTCGCCTGTCAGTTAGAAACTCACCCGCAGTCTCGTTCAGATTTCCCCTCCTCCCTTCCATGTCTTCTTCCTCTTCTTCCTCTTCCTCCTCTTCTACTCCATCTGGCCTCTCTCTCTCACCCACGACCTCCTGGATCACGGCCCTCTCTCGTTCCCTTTCCCCATTGCCGTTCTGACTCACAGCCTGACCAATGGCAGAGGTGGAACTGTAAATTGACGGATAGCTCTGCGAATAGAGCCGTGCACTGGGGCTGATGGTCCCGGTCCCAGCTCCGCCTTCCCCTGTCAAGGCCTGAGAGAGAGAGAGAGAGAGAGCTAAAAATCCCAGTATGCTAATCAAAGAGAAGCATGCAATGCAACTGTGCTAAGAATCCCAGTGTGCTAATCAAAGAGAAGCATGCAATGCTACTGTACTAAGAATCCCAGAAGCCTATGCTAACCAGAGAGACGTATGTAATGGTACTTTGCTCAAAATCCCAGTATGCTAATCAGAGAGAAGGACGCAATGCTACTGTGCTAAGTACCCATGGGAAGGGGCCTACCTGACCCAAGCAAGCAGTATGTTAAGGACATTAAAAGCGTCATATGTATTAAACATCGGCCACTGAAAGCCACGTCTGATCAGGGCTGAATGGAGATTGATGACCTGGTCGTATATTAACAGCGCAATGTGGATGCGCTCCAAAAAGCAGGAATGGATTACAAATTACTCAGAGACTTCTCATGCCATCCATGCACATGTCCTCTATGACTGACAGGGACTTTGCAGGGGTCCCCTCTATTGATATTAACAGCCTAAGTAGAGATGTCTCTTTTGAATGCAGGGACTGGCTTTAAGCTCAGAGTCTATGTTATTATTATTATTATTATTATTATTATTATTATTATAAATAAAGCTACGTCATCAGAACTACAGCACTTTGCTGTGGGAGTATCTCTGCCACACCCATTTTATATTTAACTATTCACAGTAGGTAAGATAGATATCTTCAGAGGAAACCATGACTTTTTGATGATGTATTTTTAGTGCTAAAAATGTGTAAAAAAAGAAAAGTAGATAGCAGGTCTGTGGAAATGACACAGAGATTCTTACAGAGAGAGAGAGAGAGCTGGCCCTCATGTGAGCAGTTACTTCAGTTGCTGTTCAGTTGGTTCACAACATTATTATAGGTGTTGTTTATCTATGCACTTCACATGGCTTGTTTGCACAGAATTATGGGACACATTAAACATTAAAACACAACTGCAGCTAACAACAGCAAAGAGTATACCATAGTTTAAGAGAAACAGACAATATACAGAGAGAAATACATCAGATACAGATGGAGAAAAGAATAGCTCACAGTGGACACAGTACACAGAACACAAACACAAGTGATGCTGATGCAGATAGAAACGTAGCCCACTCACCGGCCGGGTTCCAGGATCAGAGGGCGTGTCCACTCCCAGACTGGCTCCTCCCCTCTCCCCACCCCCCGCACGCGTCTGCCTGTGTGCCGTGAGGACAGAGGTAGAGTGCAGCACGGCGATGTCGTCCATGTAGCGCCGCGACGACTCCGCCAGAGCCCCCTGGCCCCATACGTGGTAGGAGAAATCCCACTT
This sequence comes from Synaphobranchus kaupii, assembly GCA_029718625.1. Taxonomy (NCBI): domain Eukaryota; kingdom Metazoa; phylum Chordata; class Actinopteri; order Anguilliformes; family Synaphobranchidae; genus Synaphobranchus; species Synaphobranchus kaupii. The sequence goes on along the minus strand of CM056386.1, from coordinate 43,285,972 downwards.
CCTGCTCCCGGGCCCTCCGCCGCCGTCCCACTTCCTGGTACCATCTCCCTCCGCGGCCAGGGACCGGAACTTCTTGCTGGCGGTCAGGATGGCCAGATCGCAGCCGGACTTCTGGCAGTAGGCCTCCGCCGCCGACAGCAGGGCCAGCCAGCTATCTCTGTGGTTGTCCGGGATGTCGGGGTCGGAGGACTGGGTGATGCTCGCCATCACGGGTGGTGTGGATCAGTGGCCTTGTGGAATTTGCTGGTTCACAACGAATTGCTTCTCAAGAAATGTACAAATGTTCACCGAGTTGTATCTGCTGTACATAAACGACTGGCTGGCTTATGGACAAAGGTCTGTGGAGATGAACTGCTTCAAGTGGACAGGACTCTTGATAAGTTCCACAATTACTAGTGATATGTAGGGATTGTCGATTTAGTTCATCTGTATATATCCTGCTTGTCTGTGTCTCTGGGTGTATAGCTTTTAATGTACACTTTTTGACACCAGTGTGTGTTCCTTGTACACAGATAGGTTCCTCCTTTCTTTGCCGACCTGTTTTTGTCTTGGTACAAAAGTTTCTTCTGGCTTGCCGCTGTTCTCTCCTCCTTCAAACTTCTAATTTAATTTATGTCTTTTTCCAAGTTATTTTCTTTGGTAATGAAACTCCTTTGACGTTTCTCAGTGCAATATGAAAGCATTACAGTGTCTAAGCAAGTGGACATTAGTCCTTACATTCAGAGAAGAGCCTAATTATGAACGCCAAATCACAATCTGGTGCTTAGACTCAATGTGTTAAGTGGCAGTGTCTACAGCAACAGAGGTATAAAATAACTAGGGGAGACCGAAGGTTTGATGTCTGATGTGACCTAGGGAGAATAGACAATTCAAAACATTAGAGGAGTGATGAAAGATTAGCACAGATTACTACAGAAAATACACTTATAGGCCAATGTACTACGTGATTTGTATTCATTAATTGATGCAATGCATGCAATGAAAGCATGTTAGAAAAGAGAAAATAACTATCATTGTCTGTTGGTCTCAGATCACATCCGTGACCACATTCTTGGTTTATACAGCGCCCACGCAATCAAAATGTTTCCATCTTTCAATAAACGCATGCTATAAATTATGTTCACAATATTTCAGAACATCTGATCACAGTGGTACTAGAATCAACGGCACGGTTGAATCGACTGCCCTGTTGATTTAATTCTGGTCAATGTCCAAGTAAGTGCATGCAGCCTTAGTTGTGAGGAATTAATTTTCGCAGTGCATTGTATGGTATGGCGTCGCTTTACGCTTTCTTGCTTTGCCAGGTCCAAACAAACAGCTAACTGTATTACCCCCTGCTTCCATCCCCTTCTCCCTCGCGCACCCTGTATTCTCCCTCTCCCTCCCCCTCCGTCTCGCGCTTTTAATAGCATAACAAGCTGCACTGCCAAAGCTTAGCTACGTGACATGACGTGCCCCTTACTTTATATGCTTTCCCAGTTTTAGCACTGCAAGGCTTGGACACAAATCAAGGATTACCCGCAAAAGCATTATTGTAGATAGCAATATTACTGTAACGTTACTGCAGCGACGGTTGTTTCTGATGTGTGTTTGTTTATGGTAAGATAGCTATCTGGCTAACTTACCTCGCCAGATATGCCTACCCCCGCCATCACATTTCAACATAATCTACCAATTTAACAAATGTACGACTTAAAATTATGCGGCGAAAAACGCTGGAAGTGTCGGTTTACTTACTTTACCTCCTTCTTCAATTGTGCGTCTCTTTCTTTTACTCACTTCAGGCTATTTCTTTCTCCCCCACCTTCTGTGCAGCTTAGCGAGCACTCTCCCGAGAACCTCCGACGTAGCTACGTCCAGTACAGTAGCTACGTGCTGTTCGCTGTTTACAGTTTGCCTACGCGCATGCGGGCTCGTTCTCGCTGCGCCCAGCGTGAACAACGTGCGCGTTCATGCTTCATTGCACAATGTTTGTTCATTGTTGCTGTTTTTTTTTGTTTTGTTTTTTACTGTGTCCCGGGCTGTGTTCGGAATTGCTCCCTATTCACTCCCTCCCTATACACTACTTAGGGAATCTACATAGGGCACTATATAGTGAATAGGGAGCGATTCCGAACACAGCCCAGCTCTATTTGTTCTACAGTCTATGGTCCAGCTAAAATAAAGTGTAATTGTCGCCATGGACCAAACCCACCATTTTGCAAAACAAACTCGCGGTAAACTTCCTTAAGTTGCTCTCATAATATAACATTTAATTTTCATCCTCGATTTTACTGTGTCATTTATTCGCATTGAATGTGTGGTATTCGTCACATAATTAACGTTCATTCAGTTATCTTCAATTTATATTCAGCTAACATCAGCTAATTTGATTAGCTAGATAGCATACCAGCTGAGCCCGGTAGCCAAGCTAGACGCAATGCATCACCACCATTGTTAACCGCTAATTAGCTAACTCGACTGTGGCAGAGCAGTCTGTCACGGTTTGCCGCAGCGTGGGGATTAAGGTTAGTGGGTTCACACGATAGCTAAAAGCACAGTAGCTACATCTTAGCTGCATTAACTTTCATCTGCATCCTGTAACCTAATCACAAACATTGCAAACATTTACAAACGCAGACTCCGTATTATTTTCCGATAAATTATTGGTTTTATTTTAAACATCCCCGTATTGAGTCAGTACAAACATACCGCTAACACTTTGGCTATATTTCCCGCATATTTTCGGAATTTTGGCAGCTAAAAAAATGACCCAGGTGTAGAAATGTCCGGTTAGATTTCTAGCTAGAGCAGCTGGCTAACGTTAGCTAGGCAATCACGGTAGCTAGCGAACTTATATGGCCAGCCAGCAAGGATTACTTGACAGCAAGGATAACTGTTAAATTAAAATGGCTTGGCATAAGCTATCGTTAGTTTGCTAGCTAAATGTTAAAACGACTTGCCGTGAGATATCGTTAGCTTGCTAGCTAGCTAACCCCAGCATTGCTAAGCAATGGTAATGTTCATGACAGGGGAGTACAGGGGGAGTACATAACGGGGCTATTGCGTACGGGAGGGGTTGGAATAGCTACATTAATATCTAAATTGATAAGGTTATACAGGTATGGAGCAATTGATTTGAGATACTTAACCCACAGTTTGGCTGCTTGCTCCGAGACACTGGGCCTGTAGTGTAGCTGCAACATCCCCTTCTGTCTCATCTTACGAAACAGTAGGCTATTTTTTTTCGTAGTAGACACATCATAGCTCGCTCCAACCAAAATTAATATGTGATGACAAACATGTTGAAGAAGAGCGAGTAAGGCACTCAATTTATTATGCTACGAACTGCGTCAACAAAACAACAGCTTGTTCACGGTAGGCTACTAAGGGATGTTCTCCATTGACTTCCACTCAAAAATACAGCGTGTCTCCCTGTCCCAAGCATAGACTGTATAAAAATAGGTCCCGCCCCTCCGAGTGAGGGCAGTGAGAACCATATAGAACCTATCTATGCCAGTGATCCCAGGACTCAACCTGTCCCTCTGATTGGTCCTGAACAAATGTTAATACCCTGTCCAAACGACACAATATTTTTAAAAAATCAGCACATGCACAGGCATTAGATGAAGGAAAGGCACCTATTGCAATTACATTTTTTTGTGTAAAAAATTTATTGACGGAGTATTTTGACCACATTGCTGCCATTGACTTACATGGGGAAAGACCTATACTGGAGCCAACCGCAGTGGCGCTAGTGAGCAACGGCACCAGGAAGTGAGCTTCAGAACGAAAGCCCAGTCTTGGCCCCTTGGTTTGGTCAGGTCATGGGCTTTATATAGTTCTGTGGGCTTTATAGTTCTGTGGCTTCTCCACTCCGAACTGTCAATCATACTGTGCCCGGGCCATATCCGGTTGACCCTGCTCCAAGCCAAGGTCACTTCGGCTCCACAGAGCAGGCGCAGTTTGTACAAACGGCCGGCGAAAAAGACTTCCGAGCTTCAATTCAGTTTTTACGAGGCCGTGGAAAGGCAATCGTCACAGTGGCTTTGTCCATATTTTTATACAGTCTATGGTTAACGCACATTATGTAGTTGTTAACTGTGCAATTGGTTTTATTTACCACAAATTGAGGCTATGTAGTTAAACGTTTAGAGAACGTGGATATCAACTGGTTATGAGAATATGTGTGTATTCTCCAGGTTTGGCTTGGAGAATAGAATAGAATAATTTTATTTTTCCTGGGGAACTTCACATGAAGTAACCGGATACAAGAAATTATATAATTTACATAAATTACCTTAAGAAATAAAATTACAGAAATTGCATGTACTGTAGATTCCTAAACTTTATTATAAATAAAAAAATAAGAGTTCTATTAAGGAAATTCTTGTAAGAACTTCTATTCAAAATCATATATATCACATATATATCAATTACTTAAATCTGGTTAGCTAATTCTGGGGAAGTCTATGTTAAATATGTCAGTTAGCTAAATTAATTTGCACTTGTTTGCGACTGCTCTTACAGCTAGCTACTTTATGTTTTCCATGTACAACTTACATCAAATTAAAATCATAAACATATACACATAGTGGCCACTTTATTAGGTATACCTGCTCCTTAACAAATAGCCTGCTCCTCCAAAAACCAAATCATGTGGCTGCAACTCAGTATATTAAGCATACATACATGTTGAAGAGGTTTAGTTGTTGTTCGACCAAACATTGGAATTGGCAAGACACGTGATCGAAGTGACTGAACATGGCCAGATGTGGTGGTTCCAGTATCTCAGAAACAGCTGCCCTCTCTGCATTTTCACACACCACAGTCTCTTTTTTTTTTACAGAGAATGGTGCAATAAACAAAAAACATCTAGTGAGTGGCAGTTCTGTGGGTGAAAAGACCTTGTTAATGAGAGAGGTCAGAGGAGAATGGGCAGACTTGTCCCAACTGAAAGGCCACAAATGCTCAACCAATAGTTGTTTACAACAGTGGTATCTCTGCATGCACAATGCGTCAAACCTTGAAGTGCATGGACTACAGCAGTAGAAGACCACACCAGGTTCCACTCCTGTCAGCTAAGAGCAGGAAGATGAGGCTACAGTGGGCAACTGATCACCAAATTGGATGATCGAAAAAAAAACGTTGCCTGGTCTGATGAATCATGTAGATGGTAGGATCAGAATTTGGAGTAAACAGCATGAATGGCTAACTTACCCTGCTTGATATGCCTACCCCCTCACATTTCAACATAATCTAACAACTTTACAAATGTACGACTTAACCCTTTTGTGACCATGGGCCGGCGCCAAGATTTTGCTCAACTGTTGACATTCGTTGCACCTGCAGCCAAACTATGAGTGGAAACCACAAACTCTGTGTTTTATCTTTATTGGTAAACGATTTGTGACAACTCTGCCGAATACGGAGTTTCTAAGTGTCACAATTTTCCTGTAGCAAGTCAATTTAGTGAGCAACCCCCACCCAGTCTTGCCTGCAACTATACCTACCCATGCGTGACATAGTGGACAATAGCGTCTGTCGGACCTCTAATTGACAATACGGCTAGTCATGGGCCCTAGAAAACTTCAAAGGGCTAGCCCTGAGCAGCCTAGAGATACGACACAGAGAACAGGCAATGGGGGGTAGATTAGAGGTGTAAATGTGTGTGTGTGTGTGTGTGTGTGTGTGTGTGGGGGTCAACAGGGGTGGCATGACAAACCTCATGCTGACCTACCTCATACTATTCTGATTTCATACATTAAAATTGGTTAATACATCTACGGGCACTATGTGGAGATTCTGGGTCAAGCCATACCAGAATAAAGCAGAAGCCAGAGTGGTACTACTGGATTTGTACCTTGGTTTAATTATTGCCTGGTCTAGTCTCTCCACATATTAGCTCACAAACATTTCAATAACTGCCAAAGCTGTCCCTCCCCTGATAATTCATTAAGTATGCTTGGGCCAGGAGAAGGAGAAGGGACCACTTCCCCCTCTTCCAACCACTTAAAGATGAGGCCCTGTCTTGACTTTTCAGTTGGCATCTGAGTCTTGTATCTGGTGGGGTGTTTGTAGTGTCTGGAATTTTACATTTCATCCCTGGACTTTTTGAATATTTTTCAGCCTGTTGGTTCTTGGACCTTGGCGTTGGCGTTGGTGCATTCTGGAGATTACCTTGGGAGAGACAAGCTGTGGTCTGGTATCATCTTTCATTCATTTATTTTGTGACTCTAAATTGTCCATGTCTCATTGTTTGATAAGGTCATTGAACTTCGTCTTTAGTTAAGGCGTTGAATACTTGTAATTTAATAAATTTCTTAATTTTAATCTGGTTGTGAGTTGTACATTTTGATAAAGGTTGATCTACAACGGGCTGCTCAATCAATGAATTTGGCGATTTAATGGATAATTGATATTTTTGATAGTAATTAGCAAATAAGTGAGAAATAGATTCCACGTGTGTTCGGTATTCAGAGTGCTGAACATTAAACGGAGGAGTTGGCTGTTAAAACTGCTGGATTCAGAAAATACACATTTTACTTCATCCTCACTTCTCTGACACATCTATGTGTGAGTTCATAAATATATTTATTCATCATATAAAATTTGAATTCTGTCATAGCAACAAGATAAACTTAACAATAGCCTGATCATATGCTAAAAAAGCAATGATAAGCCCTGCTCACTCAAATGCAAAATAAACATGTGAAATTATTGTATCATATACCATGTCATTCTACTATAAATATCTGCTACTAAATATAAAATAAATATACAGTCCTACCATTGGTTTTTAGCATAGAGATGTCCCTTTCAAAATTCAATGGTCATTTATTGTCTTGGACACCAGTTTAGCATGTTATTACACAATTTGGAATGTCTGTGGGCAGTACCCCATATGCCCTACCTGCAGCTCTGAAGTATGTCACGTCATTCTGGTTTTATTCACAACGGTTTTATCCGATAGATGACAGTATATCCTTCAGCCCAGCGTAACAGCATTTTTAATCTAGTCAATGTACTATTACAGTTTTTTGTCCTTGATATGAAAAAAGTAATATGCGGTTCTTCTCGCTGGCTACATACAGTCAAGCCGGAAAGTCTGCACACCCCTTTCACCTTCTCCACGTTTTATTACGTTACAGACATATTCTACAATCGATTGAGTTCATTTTTTGTCTCAAAATTCTACACAAAATAGCCCATAATGACGAAGTGAAAACAGGATTTTAGACATTTGTGCTAATTTATTAAAAATCAAAATGTAAAATATCATATGATATGACACCCAAAAGTGAGCTGAGGTGCATTTTGTTTCCACTGATACTGGTTGAGATGTTTCTACAACTTAATTGGAGTCCACCTGTGATAAATTCAATTGATTGGACATGATTGGGGATTGCCAACACCTGCCTATATAAGGTCCCACAGTTGACAGTGCATGTCAGAGCAAACTCCAAGCCATGGGGTCAAAGGAATTATCTGCAGACCTCAGAAACAGGATTGTGTCAAGGCATAGATCTGGAGAAGGGTACAGAAAAATCTCTGCAGCTTTACAGGTGCCAAAGAGCACAGTGGCAACCATCATTTGTAAATGGAAGAAGTTTGGAACCACCCAGAATCTTCCTAGACCTGGCCGCCCGGCCAAACTGAGCAATCGGGGAAGACGGGCCTTGGCCAGGGAGGTGAGCAGGAACCCGAGGGTCACTCTGACAGAGCTCCAGCGTATCCTTGTGGAGATGGGAGAACCTTTCAGAAGATCAACCATCCAGGCAACACTCCACCAATCAGGCCTTTATGGTAGAGTGGCCAGACGGAAGAGTGGCCATTCTATCTTCCATAGGGAATTTACTTCCGAAACCAGACTCCGCCCACGACTGACGTACTCACTTGAGTACTCTATGGCCTGCACAGTCCCCAGATCTCAATCCAATAGAGCATCTTTGGGATGAGGTGGAACAGGAGGTTGTAAAATCTACAGGAACTGCATGATTCTATCGAGTCATGGACCAAAATCCCCATGGAATGTTTCCAGCACCTTGTTGAATCCATGCCGTGAAGAATTCAGGCTATTCTGGAGGCAAAGGGTTCTATCTAGGGCCATGTCCGAATACGACCCCTACCTACACCCTTTTGAGGGCACATATTTTAGTCTACTTTGTCAAAAAGCTTTTCAGTGGGCGACTTTTTTGCAGAAAAGGGGGCACTTAAAATACCAGGATGAACCCCTTATTTCCGGGGTTTTGTTGAGGGAATTCAGGAGCACACTCATCTGCATAACGGTGCACTCATCCGACAATTTCAGTAAGTAACTTGGAAGTAAAAACGTAAAAGATGTAGAGTGTATATACATATGTATACATTACATTACATTACATTACAGGCATTTAGCAGACGCTCTTATCCAGAGAGACTTACACAACTTCTTATTACATTTATCCATTCATACAGCTGGATATATACAGAAGCAATCCAGGTGAAGTACCTTGCTCAAGGGTACAACGGCAGTGTCCTACCTGGGAATCGAACCTGCAACTTCTTGGTTACAAGTCCAGTTCCTTAACCATTATACTACATTGCCGCCCTGTATGGTACAAGAGTGGGTCATATTACGAAATACTCTTTTTATTTTTGTCAATTCTATCTTCATTCATAATCTACAATTTGTAACAATCTTCATATGTTAACTGAATGATATTCTCAATAAAAATAAAACATTTTTAATAAATGTTACAAACTACTTCCTCACTAGTTTGGAAAGAGTTTTGCGGGATTTCTTTTGCACACTGCTTGCAAAGTGAGGGGACAGAGCACATAGTAGACAGGAGTCTGAGTGGACAGGGAACAGGGAACAGGGAACAGGGGTGATTCGGACACAGCCTAGGTGTACCTAAAGTGGCCACTGAGTGTAGATACCATTAGAGAGCATAGTTATAGAGTATATACGTCTATGGTACACAGTACAGCGCTAGTGCATTTCTGTGGTATATACCCTCTGGGAGGATTTTGCAAAGCGGAAGTGGTTTTTTTTTTTTTTTTTGTCGTAGCGTTGTTTTTGTGAAAGCTACGTAATGGACGAGAGAATGGAGTCCAACGGGGAGAGTCACAAGGTAACCGAGTATTCATTGTCAATACTTTAATGTTGATCACTTGTAATATAGTTACATTGTTGCTAAGACTTGAAACGTATTGGGTGTTATGTGATTAATGGTCCCCCTGTAATCGTTTGGTGTGAAAACCGTTTGGGATGGGTGGGTTTATAAACTGGTCAGCTGTTTGTTTGCTATATCGACAGGTAACGTGTAGCTTATTAGCTATAGCTACAGCTAGCTAACATTAGCCAACGAATGTAAAGATCAAAGTAACTGTTTATAATGTTATTGCCACTTGGACGAGTTTTTAACCAGGATCTCAGCGTTGAAAACTTTTATTTTCTGAATACAGACAGGCTACCTACAGTCGTCTGCTAGCTAACTATTTGAAAATCGTCAACATGCTAGGTTATATTAACCAGCACTGGTTTGACCCGTTTAACTTGACGCCAGTCTTGATAGCCATATTGCTATTGCGTAGCCAAAACATTCTAAACGAATGAGTAACATTGATGTTTATAGAGAGACGGTTGTACTGTGGTTAAGTGGCGCACTTGCTTCGCAGGGGACAAGATGTTCAGTCATTTTTTTCTTTGTGTTTATTGTAGAAGTTCACCCATAATGTGATATCTTTTAGTATCGAGGCTTTGGTTTTTAGGACGGTGTCAAACTGATGTGGTGTTTATGTTATGTAAATTTAATGTCGACGTAGGCGTAGCCTACATTTGCCCTTCATTTTAATGGCTGGTGAAAGTGTTAGCCTGAAAGTTAAATAAAGTGCGCTGTTGTGCTGGTATTGATTGAACTGTCAAACTTTGCTTACCAAGTGTAACGTCCATATTTAAATTAAATGGCATTGACTATAAGTTGACACAACTTTATTGACGACTAAATGTATTGACTGTTTTAGGCAGCTGACCAAAATACATTAACGCTGTTCTAGTCCCCTCCCCCCCATTCAGTTACTGGAATTGAGGAAATGCAGGCTGAAATGTGTTTTTTTTATCAGATATATTCCACAAGTATGGGTATTGAATGGATTTTTTTTTTTGTTGCAAAATTTTATCAAATCCCTTTGACCAGAAAGGTTTTGGTAGGGTTAGGCCTAAGTGGGTGACTACTATTAATTACAGTACTCCCAGTGACATGCAAGGCTATGATTTAGCATTGGGGCCAGGCCAAGGGGAGGTTAACATCAGTAGCAAAATTTTAAACATTATGAAATTACTTCATATCTGCCTGATCTTGAAGCCAACATTCCAAGGTGTACAGAACAAAAAAGTATTGAATTATCTCTACTAGAAAAAAAGTTATGGGCTTTTGAATCCATTGGGGTTGACTAACTTGAACAGATGCACTTTCCCCCTGATTCTATTCTATAACAATAGTCTTACTGAGCAACTATTTTTAATAAAGTATGAATAAATAGCATTTTTCTAATGATGATATGAATAGGCATCCCAGTAGAGTGAATGGTTTAGGATAAAAAGTCACAGAATTGTTTTGACAAGGTAATCAAAGATTTCTCGATTCTCATTTTGGCATGTCCCTCCGTTCAATTTTTTTAAATTTTTTAATATGAATTTTCTACTTAGAGAGGGCAAACATTCCAAAAGAAAGCTTACTGGGATGTGTTGATTTAGTATAACCAGTTTTGAAAAAGATTATGATTTTGAGGGTGGTGAAAATGACCACCCTCCGTTACCATGACCATCTGACTTTAAACCTAGCCCCATAAAAATTGAGCAGCACAAGTGGCTTACCATTTTGCATGTTCATATTTAAGTGGTAATAGTACAATATGAAAGAGAAAGATAACCCTTTTCACCTCAGGAACCATATGATATGCATGTCTGAAACGTACATTTTGCATCCCTCCGTTACTGCCCTGTAGATTTTACCCCCAAGAAGTTGTTTGCCCCCAAATGTTTTCCCCTCAGTTTGTAGGCTAAGGTAGCCTTTATATAATACCAGTTGTTATTTTACTCAGCCTTGGATAGAACAGGAGCACTAGGGCCAAATACAGCAAAAGTGTCCCTCCGTTACCGCTTGGCCTGGCCCATTGGTTGTCAGTTGCTTATTGTGCTATATTGCAAACAATTACATAAAAAGCGGTAACAATTTTTTAACTGATCAAATTAAAGACTGAGGTGTATCAATAGGCTCCTAATTGGGTTGTTGAACACGTTTAAGTTTTTTCATAAACACAATGCAGGTTTGGGTCGTTATCATTGCTTTGTCTTGAATTCTTCATTATATATCAAGAGTTAGTTTTAGTGGCAATGTATCCACACTTTCACCTCAGTCTTTAATTTGATCAGTTTTTCAGGGCATGAAATTAACTTTTTCACCTACTGGCCAGTGTGGCTTGTGAATTATAAAAATCACAAGCCATTTTCAACATTTTACCAATCACATTACCTTTTACAATATAGGCTAAAACAATCTGTGTGGTGGCTGCTAGAGTAGAAAATCTTACCAGCCACAATCAAAATTTTACCAGCATTTGGCAGGTGGCGGGTGTTTATTTTCATTCCCTGTTTTTTTTTTTTTTTTTTTAAACCTCTTTTTGTAATTGTTGGCAATATAGCAGAAAGTCAATGATGGACTTTTATTCTGTGTGGCATGTATAGCTATTTATAACATAATGCAGTTTAAGAAATTAGGAGGGTAAATAATCCCTATAAACCTGAAAAGGGTAATTATTAATTAAGAAAAATGAACATCTTGTTAATATTTTGGGATTGCAATTGTGGTTGGGATGAAAACCAGCATGTAGGTGGGTAAAAATAACACTATATATTTAAAAAAAATAAAAATGGTTGTATCTTAAGTTCTATGGGCTCTTATGTTTCAGCTGACAGTGATCATTTGCCTACTAGTACGCGCTTTCTTTTCAGTCAGACGGTATTAATATTTTATCCTGTTGGCTTTGACCTTTATTCTGAGTGAAACTTGATACTCCTTCTTACATGTTTATGTTTGAGTTCTGGTGGGATTGTGGCTCTGACAAAAGATCTAGCCTTCTTTCTCTAGTGAAAAGCAGCTTTCACAGTGTGACGGTCTAAAAACTTTTTATATAGGGCCTAAATATAGGACAGACGTTTGAACATAGCGCTCATTGTTTTGCAATCGTGTTTCCAAAACAGATCGGCTCCTGTATATGTGAATAATCGTGCATATAGGTTTCCCCTGTGTGGTTGTGAATGGTTGTGTTTTCCTGCTTGGCCTGGCGCAGCTGGTGTTTGAGAAGGAGGGCGTGTACCTGCACACGAATGCCAAGAGGAGCGTCCAGGACACCGCCTACCCAGGGTTCATTCGCATCGTTGAGAGGGTGAGTCGGTGTACCCAGCCGGTCCGTAGGTGTGATCCGAGGTCATAGACCGGGCCTGCAGTCAGAACGGTTCTGTTCAGCAGAAGGCAAGTTCTGCATCCCCTAGGTTGGTCCTCTGGCCGCTAGCCTGGTCCCAGGCTAAGGAAGCTATGACAGTTAGCAGCAAATTTGATAAGTACAGCAAAAAAGACTCCGAAGTGTAAATATAGCATAGAGTTTATGGAAATGCCCCTGAGAAGTTATCCAGGATATACAGTCAAGCCGGAAAGTCTCCCCACCCCTTTCACCTTCTCCACGTTTTATTACGTTACAGACATATTCCAAAATTGATTAAATTCCTTTTTTCCCTCAAAATTCTACACACAACACCCCATAATGACAATGTGAATAAAGTTTTTTTGAGATTTTTGCAAATTTATTAAAAATAAAAAAATAAAATTTCTCATTTACATAAGTATTCATACCCTTTGCTTTAACGTAATTTTAAAGTATCATATTTCATATTTGGTCGCATATCCTTTACATGCTGTTACTTCCTGAAGTCTGTGACCATCAACATAAAAAAAACTGTCGATATCTTATTTTCAGGTACTGTTACAAGCGATACTATAACCTCTCTGCATTTGAATGGATCTCTATGGAAATTGGGGGGTGAGACTAGATTCAGCTGTAAATTACACTGGTACAGTATGGAACACATGGCTGGCTAAATGGCTGTAAGTTATCAAGGGTCTGAGCTATCAAACGAGCCCCAAACCAACACTCTGTTGCCAGATATGGAGTAGATGTGGATGGATCACTGCAAGGGTTATTTCTCCGGACTCATTTTCCTATAGAACTATATGGGGAAAAAAGTCAGGAGAAACAACCCTTAAAGTGATCCATCCACATCTACTCCATATCTGGCAACAGAGTGATGGTTTGGGGCTCGTTTGATAGCTCAGACCCTTGATAACTTACAGCCATTTAGCCAGCCATGTGTTCCATACTGTACCAGTGTAATTTACAGCTGAATCTAGTCTCACCCCCCAATTTCCATAGAGATCCATTCAAATGCAGAGAGGTTATAGTATCGCTTGTAACAGTACCTGAAAATAAGATAGACAGTTTTTTTTATGTTGATGGTCACAGACTTCAGGAAGTAACAGCATGTAAAGGATATGCAACCAAATATGAAATATGATACTTTAAAAATACGTTAAAGCAAAGAGTATGAATACTTATGTAAATGAGAAATTTTATTTTTTTATTTTTAATAAATTTGCTAAAATCTCAAAAAAACTTTTTTCACATTGTCATTATGGGGTGTTGTGTGTAGATGTTTGAGGCAAAAAATGAACTCAATCTATTGTAGTATAAATCTGTAACGTAATAAAACGTGGAGAAGGTGAAAGGGTGGGGAGACTTTCCGGCTTGACTGTATATTGAGGATATTGTCCGTGTGGGGTCTCATTTATCCTTATCAGTTTTTTTTCCCCCATGAGAGATTCAAAAAAAACATAAGAATGGAAAGAATATAAGAGGAGAGGGTAAGAAGTTCTCTTTGGGCAGAGCTCCATAGCTAACATTTAAATTTGTTTTTACACAGGAGGTTAACAGAGGAAAAATGAATTGGTAAATCCACATAGACTGCTTAGGACTTTGAGGTTGAAATTGAAAGTAAAAAGAGGATCGATGAAACATACCACCAGTGAAGATGAGCCGTTAGTTATTTCTCCCTTTTTACAGACGAGCTTATTTTCATTTTCAGGGCGGGGAGCCGGCATTGGAGTGGAGCCCCCTTGCGGAGGAGAGAGGAAGTGCACCAGCTGTGTTCTACACCAAAAAGGTAGAGGAGTACTTCTCCGTGTCCTCACGTGAAGCTCTGTGCAGTAAATTGAGCTGCTTTGTATTCTGAATTTGGCAGCGTGAGTAATATATGGTCACCCTATACAGTAGACTACAAAATAAACTAGATGACTACTCTGATGATAAAAACTATAGTAACATAATTTGTATTATAGTACAACAATAAATCACTTGTAGGCACCGCATTGGAGTCATGTTTGCACTTTAGAAGGCAGTGACCCTTGTGACGACATTCTCAACTGAACGTTCTAATGATACGTTCTAATCACATATTTGTCATGGTACACTTTTGGGTCAGTTCTGGAATAATCACATCTTTGTGAAATGTTCCCCACTGGCTGCATAGTCTTAGTCTTGTTTTTTTATTATTCACAGCACTCTTAAGGGAAATGCATAGCACATTTTCTCAGTATCCTTTTGCTTGTTTGTCATAATTTTGGTTTACTAACTGTTCTGGACAAAATGGATACCTGCCCCCTGACAAAATGGAGACGTCTAGTTACATTTTTATACTGAAGCAGCAGGGTTTCAGTATGGCTGTTTATGATTATTTTTCACACTCTCCTGTTCCTTCGACGCTAGGCTCAGTAAGGTGAGCGATGTGTGATGTTGTATCATCTGTATGTCTGATAGGATGGAGAGGGAGGGGTGGAAGAGACCAACTTTGACCCTGGCTACGAGCCGGACTGGGCGGTGATCAGCACGGTGAAGAGGGAGCGAGACCCCGCCCCGGTGCGAGAGACAGGTACTGTAGCGGAGCCCCTGGGCTGTGCCTGCCTGCCGAGTGCGGCGCGTTCGGGGCGCTAACGGCTCTCCGCTCCGCAGGTCAGTGGGGATCGTTTTCCCTCCCGCTCTCCGAGCTCTACTCCCTGCGGCGCGCCCGCTTCTCCCTGGGGCGTAACTTTCTGGTGCTCACCAGCAGGGGGGGCCACCCCCTCCCACCGCTGCATTTCCACAGGGGCGGGACCATGGACCTGCTCCGGGCGTTGCAGCGCTACATTATCCTGGCACCGTGAGTCTGCGGGCCGTTTCACGCGCATGCTTTCCCTTACTGCTTTTACCTCGTTTGGGCCCAGATTGTTTCTTGTACTCTTTTGTTGACTTTCTCTTATTCTTATTTTCTCTCTCTCAGGTCTCCAGTGGACCACCGGCTCTTCCTGGCATATCCGCATGACTCTGGCGCCCTCTCGCAGTCATTTGAGGAACTACAGCTTTTTGAGGAGGGTAGCTCTGACCTTGTGTCTGTAAGTCAGTGTGTGTGCGCTTGTGCGTGCGTGCGTGCAATTCCAGATAGATAGTCCGTATTGTAATATGTGTCATTGTCTGAATCTTATCTGTCCGGATCTCTTTCTGAAAGTACTGTTTTTGATCGGTCGACTAAAACAATACTTTCAGTGTATGTGCTGCATTAATATTGGAAGATATCCTGGGATCAGTTAAGTTGCCAGAAATAGGGTTTCAGTCAGTCTATGTTAAAATGTTATTTAAGGAGTGTTCTTTTCTCTCAATCTGTGTTTAGTTCTTATTCTCTTTCCCCATCACACACTTCCACACTACTCTCTGTGCTGCACATTCTGTTTCTCTCACTCTCTCCTCGCTCTTTCCCTCCCTCTCCCTCCTCTGTCTCTCTACCCATCCCCTTTCTGGCCACAGAGGTTCATTCAGGACCCCTACGCGACCACATTCGGGGGCTTCTCCAAGGTCACCAATTTCTTCCGAGGAGCACTTCGGCCACAGGACTCCCCCTTGCACCCTCGGTCCCCTCAGGACGGACATGGGCCATTCTCTGCTGAAGAAGAGCCCGGGTTCGAGCTCATTACCTGTGTAAGAGGAGGGAGGGGCCAACGACTGTTTCAACACTGCCAGAGAGAAAGCTAATACTGCAATGCTCAGAGAGCAGTTTGTATTACACCACGGTCTGGTATCTGTTAAGCCACTGTACTTCTTTTTTTTTCTTCTTTTTTTCTTTTTTTCTTTTTTTTTTTCTTTTATTTCGAAAACGAAGAATTACCAACACCACCAAATAGCAATTACAGTAGAAAAAAGCAAACAAACAACAAATAAGATAAATCTAAATGAAAACAGTCATTAAACAATGTATAGCTAACAAATACTCCAATATGAAGCACTGCAGCCTTTCATAAAAGAAAACATTACAGTCCGGTAATATATCTGTAATATGTGGTATAAATAGCAGCGAGGAAGTACATGAGGTGGAGACTATTTCGATTAGCACAAAGGCCAACACAATGGTGTAATTATTAACTGTTAGAGAGACTCCAGGTATGAAAGCAAAGGAGACAAATGGTCTTGAAAAATATAGCAGCAATTCTGTTTTTCAGGAGTTTTATCTAATGGTAAAAATTCAGATTGTTAAGAAGCACGTACTCCGACTGCAGGAGTCCAACACGCAAACTGCGGCGTGATAAGAAGTGGCGGCCGACAGCACACGCTATCCGCTCTCTTATACATCCACACCCATGAATTGCCATATATGGAAGTCGCAAATTCCAGCTGCATACAAATTCAAAATGGCCCACAAAAATGTAAAGAAAGAATCATTCTGACACTGAAATCAAAGTTTTATTATCAGATTTGGTTCAGTGAAGGAAAAATAAATTATTTAGTATTGTCAGTGCCAGTGTCATAGGAACTGGTAAAGTAAAAAGGCCTGGCAGGCGAGGTGAAGGAATGCATAGCTGACTGCGCACAAAAGCAACTCAGCTACAAGTGGCCCCAGGCGAGCAATTTGACGAATATATTCTTACCAATAAGCCAGCACCGTTCTCCAAATAAGTGCCAACTGAACTGGCCAACAGAATGGGGTTCCACCAGGCCACCGGACCATGATGTTGAGCAACACATATTTCGTACCATATGTGAGCTGAACATTGATGGGGTGATAGCCCTTTCTATTCATATATGCAAGCGCATCATCGGATGGAGCCTTGATGCGTGTATGTGCAGTCTATTGCACCGATAACATTGGGCAGGTTGGCAATTTCATAAAAATCCTGTTTTACCTCATCCTGGCTTTGCATGCTGTTGGGGAACTGGATGTATGCCGGCATTAGCTGGTTTTAATTGGTATATTTAACGTCATATAGTATTTTAATTTTTATCAATTTAGAAAAAAAATGTACTGGGAGCATTCATTAAGTTATGGGTCTAATTAAACAGGTTCATAGCCTACAATTGATTATTAGGCATCATATAAGTTGTTTGCTTTTTAGAATTGTAATTTATTGTGCTTTTGAAAGGCTACATTTAGTCTTGTGAATTTAAGAGAAAATAAAAATCAAGTTATAATTCACATTCAGAAGTTACATTTAGCGGCATTCTGAATTTATGAGAGTGGTCTGCGTGGTCCTGTGCAGGTGTAAAGTTTGTTTGTACGTACAAACAAACCCAGATACGAAAACTTTGATGAAAGTGAGGCAAAATTGCTAATATGAAAGATTTATGCATAAATTCGTTCTGCTCGCGTTTCATGTATGCGGCCCCATAAATTAATATATTTGTGTACACTTATTTTGTGTGGCCACAAGTAGACTGTTTTTGTCATAGCCTGGCCCTTGTGACAGTAGAACTGTACGTCTTCTGATATTTTTTAAGGCAATAGGAATGGTGTTTGGTGATGCAGAATAAATAATGCGTGTCCTCCACAGAAATTCATTTGTGCAATTAAGAAAAAGTGTAGGATGGGTCATGGGACTGACTTGGTGTTTTTTGTTTTTGTTGTCAGGGAGCTGAACTTGGCCCAAGACCTGAGGTCACACGAGGTCAGCCCCTAGACAGGTGGGAGGAGTTTCTGGACCCAGAGGGCCGAGTCACAGATCCGCAGGAGGTCAAGGAGCTGATTTTCAGAGGGGTGTGTCCAATCATCCATTTCTTACATCCATTCATTCCAGACAAAAAGTAACAGGAAGGAGTTGACAGTTTTGAAAAAGCAGGGAAATGCAATTATAATAACACCCTGCCAATTTCATGCATTGTCTTCCAGTCAAACTTATTTAATTTCAGCCCCAAAAACTGATTTATCGCTCCAGTGTATTTTGTCCACCAACTTATAACTTTAAATCTACTGTCAGGATCTTGGTCGGATGTGAGGGGAAAAATTGTCATCTGAAATTTCAGCCCATGTGACCCACCCACGGCTGGGAAAAAAAACTACCCCATATAATCACATTCAACACAGATACCATCTGCGGTTCTTACAACTAGGGCTCCACCGTGCCTTTATAATATCAGCCTCTGTTCCAGTTTTGTCTCCCTGTTTAAGGCCTTTGTGTGTGCGTGCATTTAAATTGGCTTCATGCTTATCTCTCCCTCCCACCCCACCATGCGCAGGGCATCGCTCCATCCCTGAGGAAAGAAGCATGGAAGTTTCTCTTGGGCTTCTATCCATGGAACAGCACAGCCAAAGAGAGGGAGGACCTGGTGAGAGTGAAGACGTGAGTCGCCCTCTGTCGCTGCACGCGTGTTCCTTACGCCCGTCGCTAGGTTACACCCTTTTCCCCCTGAAAACGCTCTGTATTCTGTATCCTAGTAGAGTCTTACGCAGTGCAGCAGCAATAAACGCAGGCCATATTAATATATTGCAAAAGTGAAATGCGTGTGTAGTGTTTGTTTTCCACATTTTAATCTGTTCTGTGTATCTTTCTATCAGGGATGAGTACTTCAGAATGAAGGTGCAGTGGAAGTCGGTCAGTGAGGAACAGGAGATGAGGAACTCCCTCCTTAGGGGATACCGGAGCCTGATTGGTCAGTCCCCCTGTCTGTGAAACCTGTATCTGCGTCTGATGGGTTGGTGGTGATATCTCCCTGTCCCCTCATGATTGGTTGGTTGGTTATGTAGCGCATCGGCAGTGGTTGTGGTAGTGGCTTTATCCAGCAGTGCAACGTTCTCTGCTGCTTCTCGCTCGCGTTCCGTCCAGTTACCTCACAGAGAAATGGCCTCCCTGTCCCACAGAGAGAGACGTCAGCCGGACAGACAGACACAACACCTTCTTCTCTGGGAACGAGAACCCGGGACTCACCTTGCTGCACGACGTCCTGATGACATACTGCATGCACAACTTTGACCTGGGTATGGTGCGCTCAAGCACACTGGCCTTCCTCCGCCGGGGAGATGGTGGCTGTTTGCTTATTACGTTCATTTTCTGTTGGTGTTTGTTTCTGAAAATGTGTTTCTCTTTCTCTCTCTCTCTCAGGGTATGTGCAAGGGATGAGTGACCTTCTGTCTCCTCTCCTCTTCGTCACACAGAATGAAGTGGAGTCTTTCTGGTGCCTGACAGGCTTCATGGACATTGTGGTGAGTAGGCGTTTCCTTGTGCACGTGTGTGCATGCGTGTGCGTCTATTGATTTTATTTCAGTTTTGGCATTTATAAAGGGCTTTGTGTGCCATGTAAATAAAGGCTATATATGTGAACTCTCTCCGTTTCTCTCTGTGTCTCAGCATCAGAACTTTGAGGAGTCACAGGAGGCCATGAAACAGCAGCTCCTTCAGCTCAGTATCCTGCTCAAAGCTCTGGACCCGGAGCTGTGTGACTACCTGGGTACAGCTCACCTATCTCACCTATGGCCTCACCTATCTCACCTACCTCACCTATGGCCTCACCTGTCACCTTGCCTATCGCCTCCTCTGTCACCTTCCCTATCACTGCCTCCACTCGTCCTGTCTCTACCTCCTTTAATAACACTGTAATTTAAGCAGTTTAACTTTTGTAAATAACCTCAAATGGTACAAGGTATGAAGTGAATAGTCGGAAGTTAAAAAGAAACTTACTTCACAGGATAGTGACCTAAATATTGGAGTTAATTAAAAAAAAGCCATATATAGCTGAATAAACAGGTGAACACATTTTTTTTCCATTTTCCAACAAGAGTAAAATTGTAAAATCAAGCTAGTTTGGGACGAATTTGACAGAAAGGTCAAGGAGAAGTAACCTGCAAGTGTAGCACATCTGTGGGAACTTCTACAGCAAGGTTGTCATGAACTTTGTCACAACCATATGACTGCCCTTGTGGAAAAATGGCACAAATATGCTCAACAGTTATTACAGCAAAAGGTGGCTATTTTGATGAATCTAAGATTTAGATTTTTTTTGTAAAATTTTTGCTAAATGAAGTTAGCTAATTTAGCTAAGCCGCGACATTGGCAATAATGAACATATCTATGTTTACCGGGTTCCATATGATTTTCCAAAATTATCGTGGTTTGGGAAATGTAGTAAAAGACACTCCATTGATGCCATTGATAAGTGGCAGTTGGCAACAGTTGCGATACAAACTAGAACTCTGATTGGTCAGCTAGCCAATCAAAAGGCTCAAAACGGGTCAAATCTCGATTACTCCCCTAACCCTGCCTCTCAAGTGTCTTTCTTATTCTCTCTTTACTCTTTAGCCCTGTTCTCTCTCTACCTGCAGGTTTTCCCTACTTTTGTCTTTCTTATTCTCTCTTTACTCTTTAGCCCTGTTCTCTCTCTACCTGCAGGTTTTCCCTACTTTTGTCTTTCTTATTCTCTCTTTACTCTTTAGCCCTGTTCTCTCTCTACCTGCAGGTTTTCCCTACTTTTCTCTTTCTTATTCTCTCTTTACTCTTTAGCCCTGTTCTCTCTCTACCTGCAGGTTTTCCCTACTTTTCTCCCCCTCTTTCTGGGTCTTTCTTTTAATGTCTCGCCCATTTGTTTATTAAATTGTGGTGTGTTATTTTGTGATTATATTGTCTTACAGGAAACTCATCTCTCTCTCTCTTTCTCTCTTTCTCTAAGACTCTCAGGATAGTGGCTCACTTTGTTTCTGTTTCCGTTGGTTACTCATCTGGTTCAAGAGGGAGTTCTCCTTCGAGGATATTCTGACACTGTGGGAGGTGAGGGGGCGCTATAGTGCTATAGTCATAGGACTCATTCACTCACACAGGGGAGACTGAGCCTTTTCAGTTCAGTATAGCTTTCTGTAAGTGTTCTACTGGAACACCTTACAATGGAACCAAAGCATCTACATTATGTCCATAGCATATGCATAATATGAAACTAGTTGAAAATGATTCAGTGCAGTAGCTTTTCCGTGAAATGGCAGTCATTTAGAACCCCCCCCCCTTCCTCAGGTGATGTGGACTCGCCTGCCCTGTCCTAACTTCCACCTGCTGATGGCCTGTTCCATTCTGGAGTCGCAGAGGGAAGAGTTGATCGGCTCCGACTATGATTTCAACACGATACTAAAGGTATTTGGCAGTGAGCTTCACCGCGAACTGTAGCTGCTGTTTGCTTGCAGCCGCCCTGTTGAGTTCTTACTGGTGGGTGTTTTAGCGGGTGTCCATGTCTCTCTCTTCAGCACATCAACGAGCTGACCATGAGGCTGGACCTACAGTCGCTACTGCACGGAGCTGAGGCCATCTACCTCCAGCTGACGCGCTGCAAGGTGATTACAGTCAACCCGACCAGGAACCGAAGTGAACTGCCACCAGAGAACGCCTCAAGTTAGCCAGCAAAAAGGACAGGAGGCTAATTTACCTTTTGGTGAATTAGCTTCATGCCACACTGAAATAAATTAGAAAAATTCAACCTTTAATTGAAGTAAATTTATTATGAGAAAAGAAAATCCCTCATCAAGAAATAATTATTTTTAACAAAACCATGTGTGCCACAATTATTGGCACCCCTGCATTTATATATAGAATAAAGTAATCATTTTTAATATTTGGTCGCATATCCCTTGCATGCGATGACTTCCTGATGTCTGTGACCCAATAACATCAAAAAACTCTTGATATCTTATTTTCTGGTACTCTTACAAGCGATACTATAACGTCTCTGCATTTGAATGGATCTCTATGGGAATTGGGGTGTGGGACTATATTTAGCTGTAAATTATGCTGGAACAGTATGGAATACATGGTTGGTAAAATGGCTGTAAGTCATCAAGGGTCTGAGGTATTAAACAAGCCTCAAACCCTCACTCTGCTGCCAGATATGCAGTGGATATAGATGGATCACTTTAAGGGTTGTTTCTTCTGACAAATTTTCCTATTGAACTCTATGGAAAAATAGGTCAGGAGAAGAAACCCTTCAAGTTATCCATCCATATCTACTATATTTCTGGCAGCAGAGTGATGGTTTAAGGCTTGTTTGATACGTCAGACCCTTGATGACTTTGAGACATTTAGCCAACCATGTGTTCCATACTGTTCCAGTGTAATTTACAGTTAAATCTAGTCCCACCCCCCAATTCCCATAGAGATCCATTCAAATGCAGAGAGCGCCTTTAGTTATGAAGCTATGAGGGCTCAAAAATGACTACAAATTTAATGCGAAATAAAAAGTGCCAGAATTTGAGCTTCACCTTCAAGGGGCCATAACTCACAAGATATTCATAGTATAAAGTAAAAATTTTATATAGCTTCATTAAATAGATAATAGTTTATGTACAAAAAAATCAGGGGGGTCAGTTGGGAACCTTTCCCAGAATTGATTGATTTTATATGGAATGACCCATATATATGTAACCTATTTAACACACACAACATACACTGCCTGGTCAAAAAAAAAGGCTGTTGCACCCGTTATGCATAGTGCCCACTGTACAAGCCTCTGGAGGCAGTGTTATGATCTGGGGTTGCTTCAATTGGTCAGGTCTAGGCTCAGCAACGTTGCAGCAATAAAATGAAGTCTGTTGAATACCTGAATGTACTGAATGAGCAGGTTATCCCATCAATAGGCATATTCCAGGATGACAATGCCAAGATTCATCGGGCTCAAATTGTGAAAGAGTGGTTCAGGGAGCATGAGGATAATTTTCACACATTAATTGGCCACCAGAATCCTGACCTTAACCCCATTGAAAGTCTTTGGGATCTGCTGGAGAAGACTTTACGGAGTGGTTCAACTCTCCTGTTGTCAATACAAGATCTGGGCCAAAAATTAATGCAACTCTGGGCGGAAATAAATGTTGTGACGTTGCATAAGGTTGTCAAAACAATGCGACAACAAATGCGTGCCGTAATCAAAGCTAAAGGCAATCCGACAAAATATTAGAGAGTGCGACTTTTTTTTGGTGTATAACAACCAACATTATTTATGCGTTTATTTGTGCCGCCCCTGAATTCCTGTACTGTTCTCTTTCTGTGTTTTTACTGACTCCTCCCTCACTCTGTCTCTCTTTCTCCCTCTCTCCCCCCTCTTCCTCTGTCCTACTCTCTCAGGAGCTGCCTGTGAAGGTTCAGGAGGTGCTGGGCCTGCGTCCTCCCCCCAGCTCGGATGACGAGAGCCCCATTTCAGAACCCAATGAGACGCAGCCGCTCATCAGCCAATCACAGGCTGACACCCAATCGAGCGACAGCTGTCAGCCACACCCACCCCCCACTTACCCTTAAATGAAGGACTGAGCGATCGAGGGAAAGGGAATGGGAGGTCTTGGTGGGAGTTAAAGTTGTTTCTTGTTTTCTGGTCCGAGTGGC
Organism: Synaphobranchus kaupii; assembly: GCA_029718625.1. Lineage (NCBI taxonomy): Eukaryota > Metazoa > Chordata > Actinopteri > Anguilliformes > Synaphobranchidae > Synaphobranchus > Synaphobranchus kaupii. Next base: position 43,262,255 of record CM056386.1, on the reverse strand, counting down.
GCGTGAACGTCTGTGAAAAGCTGGAGTGGCGTTGATGAGCTTCATAGCGTTTACACTCATTGCACCTTCAGGACGACTGCATGTCGTTACACGCCAGAACAACAGGTGGCAGTGTACACCACTTAACCATTATCCCTGTTTAGCGTTTTCTTTAACAATGGAAGTGAGGACATCGGCACCAAACCTCCCCCGTCGTATCAGTCAACCAATCGTGCCACGTGACTATTTGCGCTTCGGCAGATATTTAAAAATCGGGAGGTGCTGAAGAACGCCAGCAAGCCTGAAATCCGGCGAACTCTCGATTCCATTTCAGCTGCATTTACACATCTTGCCACGGTCCACTCGGGGCAGAAATCTTTAAAGAGCTTTTAGAAAGCAGGGAGGAAGTGCATATGAAGGTATCACAGAACTGTCATCTCGGAAGAGAGTTTTGAGATTGTACCCAACTGTATATACACACGACAGAGCTGGGCTGGTAGTACTGTCAGTGCTGAACGTGAGCGAGGTGGCTGAACGTTGTCAATTGTCACTTTTGTTTTTGCTGTTTCTCTGAAGTAACCGTAGCTAATTACGCACACAAGTTTAGTTACCCATTTTCTTTGTGCTTAAACATCTAGCCTATAGTCTCTGTCCACTTCTCTTCCAGAATGCATGGCTTCACCAATCATTGTTTATACAGTAGGTGCATATTATCACTTTAACTGTGCAATCATCTAATTTCTTGTCTCTTAATTTGGCAAGCAGCGTCTGTGGCGTATGTCAATCTGTGTCTTTACACCTTTTCTTTAGTATTATGGTTTGTCATCTTAGCTTGTCCTTGTCCTTCCCTCCGTCCCTCTCCCTCTCTCCCTCCTTCCCTGCCTCTCCTTTTTTCTCTCTTCCCCCATTCCAGTTTGTGTAATGAAGGTAACTCACTGACAGAAGTAAATTTCAGAGCAATGCCATGTTGTCTCAGTGCGTACCTGCATGCCAGTGTGTTGTTATATTTGCAATATATCAATGTTTTATGTGGAGATTGGCTCTTCCATTATAACCTTATTTTCATTAATACGTACAAATAAAATCTATACCAGAACTCTTAAACCACTCGATTGGTTAATGCGTTCTTTCTTTCCCCCTGTCATGTGACTCGGGGTCAGCCGAGGCCTGGAACCCCTCCCTCCTCTTTTCTTTGTCGCATACCCCGCCTCTTTCCCTCCCTCACAATCTGTCCATCCAAACACATCCATGAATATTAACGCTAAATTGTTAGCACACAGCTCTCTTCTCTTTTTTTTTTTTTCCTGCCCGAGTCTTTGAATATTTTGAAATAATCTTGAAAGTGCAGATGGTATTGGTAAAAAATATATATTTGAAACAAATTTTTTAAAAGGATTTGTCAGAAAGGAGCCATATTAACCCTCATATTATGTTCCGGGTTGATTTGACCCGATTCAATGTTTGACGTCTCTTAAACACCAGTTAACCATATTTTTTCATCTTGACACTATGATTTTTCTTAATTTGTTGGGATTAAATAGTAGACACACAATAAACATAATGCTATATTTTTTAAAGTCCTATACCAACTTTATATAAAAGGTGTTGTGTGGCGGCATTTGTGGGGTAGCTGTATAAAATGTAAGAAAATATAAAACCTTTATTAGTTTTTAACTCTGATATTTTGTGGGTAATTCTGGTGGCACTTTCCCATATAGGGTTTAAATTTAACAAAGGTTGATTAGCTAAGGGTCTAAAATTAGATGTTTAATTGCAGATTTGTAATTCTTGGGGATAAAAGGCTCGTCAATTGGGAGACACACTAAATGTGATGCCGAAAGTGTCAAAATTTCTGTATTACAATAGTTTTGATTCAGTTTAAACTTTTGGGGTCAATTTGATCCCAAACATCAATGGCATCATACAATGTAAACATAATACAAGGGTTAAAAATGAGCAAACCTATTCATGACTGGATTATACTGTTTTTTGTTATTTGCATTGCGTTGCTTTAATACCTCTACAGAATGTGTAAGAAATGGCACAGTACAGGAATAGGTACTGTTTGCACTAACTCCATTAGTGCCAGACACTTGTACAGAGCAAGCAACTTTTGCACTTTTACATAGTATCCATTTATACAGCTGGATATATACTGAAGCAATGCGGGTTAACTATCTTCTTGAGGGTAAAATGGCAGTGTCCTTCCTGGGAACTGAACCAACAGCTTTTAGGGTACAACTCCAGTTCTTACCATTATACTACAGTCTCCCATTGCACAGCACATGCCTTAAGAGTGACTTAATGCAGTCTTAGTCCAGTCTGTCTCAGCAGGTGTCTGTCTCATGGGAGTGTGATCGCCTGTCCTGCCAAATGGACTGGAAAATTAGGGGAGGAGAACTTCTCCTGCTCTCCACCCCTCCGTCCGCGATCTTTTCATCCGTCTGCCCCCTCCGTGTCTGTGTGAACTCGGCCGCGACGCCCATGAATTCAGCACGTCGCTTAACCAGCCTGTTGCTCTGTCTCGCACGCCCCACCTGCCCCCGACGACCCAACTTTCACCGGCCTTACTCTCTGAGCCCTCGCTTTCAGCTCGCTTCGAAAGGCTGGGTCGCCATGGCGAGGCGCTCTTGCTCTCCTGAGACGAGGTCACGTGAGGAAACCACGAGGGAGCGTGCAGCGATGAAGTCAAAACAAACACGGGCACGGGCGGGTTTAGCTCCGAAACACACTCTTTTTGTGCTACTTCGCTTCTTTAATGTCAATGCCTCTGCCTGTGTGTACGAGCGTCGGACATCTGCTGCCTTCATGAGGTCAATTCCTGCTGCTGTCGGATTTAGTCGGAACAGCAGGATTTTCTCCTTCTCGCAAACTACCATTTCACTCAAGCATCTTGCTTCTGCAAACTACCATTTCACTCAAGCACCTTGCTTCTGTGCCTATGTCAGGTTTCTTTGCTTTTTGATCACGTTGTTTGTGATGTGATGTGATGTGATGTCACGATTGGGAGAGATGTGGAAGCTCGGGCTCTTGTGCCACAGTGCTTCTTGTGAATTAAAGTTACAGTATGCCAGATGATACAACATTTTTTTTGAAAAGTGGTAATGACGGTATAAATGCTTTCAACTGTATTGAAGAGTTTTCATTGGTGTCTATGAATGCAAACAAATCTGTATTGTTACCACTTAAGGAGTGTAATGTAGTTGGGAATTCTTATAAATAATGAAGAAACATTTTCACCCTATAATTGACAAAGTAAAGAAAAGGTTTAGTATGTGGTTATTAAGGGATATATCCTTGAATGTTAGGATTCTATTAGCCCAGGTGGAAGGAATCAATGTCAGTCTGTGTCCTTATCTCTTGACATGCCTCATGACATATGTAAGGAATTAGATAAGATTTCAATTTCATACGGAGAAATAAACCTCCCTACCTGAAACATATGTGGTCTAGAAGTGTTGAGTTATTAAACATTAAATAACACGTTTAAAGTTAAGTGGCCTATTAAACTTATTAAGGAAGAAAATATGTGGAATACAATTGCAAAGTATTTGCTTAACTTTACATTTACATTACATTACAGTCATTTAGCAGATGCTTTTATCCAAAGCGACATACAATAAGTGCATACAGAAATGTCATCGAAGTAACTACAGAAGAGATAAGACAAAGCACATCCTTCCCATAACGTAGCAACTAAAATAGATAGGTTACCTGTTAAATTAGTTTCATAGACAAGCTTTGTTGGCCAGGACATTAGCTTACAAACCATAATTCCACTAAGTTATTTTGTTTGGGAAAAACAAAAATATCCAATGTAAAAATAGATCTCTTTTCTTCAAAAGATGGTTTGACAATATTTTTTTTGGTTAACCAACTGTTGGTCAATACAGATGGTCAATTACTGACATAGTGAATTTCTAGCTCAATTTAGACTGCTAATTACACCCAAGGCATACGCTATTGTTGTTGATGCTATACCTCAAGGAATTTTACAGCTTGTGGGGAAATCTATTAATAATGATTCTGATGTTATATCCATTGGTAGTGGTTTATTCATATGTGAAATTAACATTAATAAAAAACAAATTCTCTAATATATTAGAAATATAATGTGCGAAACATTTTCTCAAGGGCAATTATTTTAGAAATTATTTTTGGGAATTTAAAATGGAAAAAAAACATGGATGATTTGGGACAAATTTTGTGTTTGTAATAAAATAAAGTTTCATTTAAAACTCTTCATCGAATATACAGTTTAAGATGTTTTAAGATTTCGATTGGATATTGAGTATTGTGATTTTTGTGGATTAGTGAAAGAAACCATTGTTCATCTTTTTCAACATTTTATTTATATTAAAATATTTTGTAAGAAGGAAGACTGGCCAAATAATTGTATTACAAGGCATGGATATTTTTTATTTACTTTTTGGACAACAAGATAGACAATGGCGAGGCTTTCCTTTTACAATTGCTGATACTGATGGGAAAGTATCACATACATAAGAAAAATGTACTGTGGCTCTAAATCAGATTTAGTACATTTTCTTCAGGGACTAAATGACTATGGCACTACATATAAATGGGGAAATAAGAAGGCTGTGAAAACCTAGGTTATTTTTATTAAATATAATATAATTGATTAATGTATACTCTGGCACTTGTTTTGTTTGTACACTGATTGCATATATTGATTTATGTGTATAAATAAAATAAATAAACTGCACAGATCTTTAAAAAAAAAAAAAAGCATAGTAGTTCTATCTCCCCACTCATTGGCTGCCATAGGCTGCGCTCAGTTGCCATCACTGACCTCCAAATAAGGGTAGGGAGGTAAAGATCTTTAACACTTGTCATCGTACTCAACGTGATTTGTTTTTTGATTTATCCAGATCCTGCACATGGCCTGGATGGCAGCAGTAAAATAATTAGCTGATTGGATTAATCTGCATAGACCAGGGCTCACCAACACTGCTTCTGCAGAGCCACAGGTCGATACTTTATTTACCCCCGTATCGGTGCAGTTTTTAGGTTTTTACCTTCAAATTAGCATTACATTTCAACTCAAAAACAGTAGTGGTATGGTGATATAACAGAGTCATTAACTTCTTTATTTGATCTACAAAGAGGAGAGTATTGACAAAAAAGAGCAGAGCCAGTTTACGCTCCAGGACCAGGGTCAAGATCCCATGCATACCCTCAGGGCAAGACCTTTCGCATTTGCAAAACCTTTTAGCACACACAAAACTAATAACACAAGCAATTGTGCAAAATGAATACCACGACGGATCATTGGTCGTTTTATTGATTTTGCGTGTGTCAAAAGGTTTTGCGCATGCTAAAGGTCTTTGAAAATCAGGCCCTCAGTGTGTGAATCGGGGCTATCCGAAAGCAGACTTAGCAGATTTAATCAATAAACAGGATTGAGACAGGTGTGACATTATAATGTTTATTAAAGTGAGTGGCTTTACTCGATGGGGCTTGTTCACTTGCCTTTGTCACGCTTACCAGAAAAACTAATGCAGACTGTTCAGAGCAGTGGTCAGATTAAGGGTGGCATGTGAGCTCTCTATTTCTGGTTCTGGTCTCAGTATCTGTCAGAGAAACGGTGTCGTATTTCACACAGAGAGACAACTGGGCCTACATTCAAAATGACTTCTGTGGTACTTTCTTTTGAACTTTATATTGACTAGTCTTTTATATTTAACAGTTTATTTTAGAATTTAATTTAACATTTGCGCCGTTTTACTTTTCATTTTTAAGGCAATGCTTGTTCTAGCCTCAAATTATATTGCCAATTCTTTAAAATCACACAACCCACTGCACACCCTGAGATCTTCAAATAATGACCTCCTCACTGTCCTAGCAATACATTTAAAATCAAGTAGGGACAAGACATTCACATTTACAGTGCTGTTTTGGCTCTGTACTCCAGCACATTGGATTTTAAATTAATCCATGACTGAGGTTGAAGTGCAGACAGTTAATTTAACAGTTTTTACATGAATATTGGGTGAACCATGTTGCAATTGTAGGCATTTTTACACACAGTCCCTCCCATTTTAGGGCACCAAAAGTAATTGGACAAATTAACATAAACTTAAATGAAGTGATCATTTTCCAATTGAACTCTATGGAAAAATATTTCACTTTAACCTCATAGTCACTGTTCCATTTCAAATCCAATGTGCTGGAGTACAGAGCCAAAACAACAAAAAATGTGTCACTGTCCACTTTTGGAGTGCACTGTAGTTTAATTAGTGTGAATTATAGCCAATATTGTTTGTTGTAACTTGGCCTCATTTTTATATCAATACTTTTAACGCAGGTCTTGTTTTAATTTATGACTTACAGACGATGCTTTGTAGGCTATGCGGGAGTAACTTGGTATTTTTGTACGTTGAAAACGTTTTTTGTTGAGATTATTAAAGTACGTTGATTATTAGGAAGTTAAATTGTTACAAAATAAATAAACATAAATTTTTTTAGACTTGCATAAATAAAAACATTTAAAAATAAAATGCTGAAAAAGGAGATTCAAATTTCAGTTAAATTCCTGGTGCCGGACGGACAAAATTAAAATTCTTTGCATGATTGAAACCTGTGTATGTGTGTGCACAATGGACCATAAGGCCAAGAGCTGGTTTGCTGACAGTGATTTGTAAATGGAACAATATGCTCCATTGACCTTCTTGCCTTCTGTGTCTGCCACGCACCCTGTCCTGCCCTCTGTAATGTATTCATTGAGTATTACGCGCATAAACAGATTGCTTACAGAGACCGGAGCAGGACCAATGCAGGCTGCATTGACAATGAAATTCCTGGGAGAGAGCGAGAAAAACAGAGGACACGAGGGAGTGTGTAATTCCCATTAGAAAACAAACATCATGCTCACAGGCTTTTCACAGAAGGTCATCCATGTTTTTATTGCATTTAGCCAAGATTATTTCTGACAGTCTGTGTGTTTAGATAAGCGTACTGACAAACCTCTAGATTCAACGGTTTCATTCCTGCAGCTGTGCCACTCAAAGTAACTTGAATAACATATCACCTCTCTCAAGCTGAACATTTTAATAACATTTAAATCAGGGAGCTCTGTGTTGCACAATTGTAGGACATGAATTTAACACAGAAAAACTCCCGCATAGCCTACTAAGTAGTGTAGATGAACTTTCCACTGTATTTATATTTCTCTCTCTCTCTCTCTCTCTCTCTCTCTCCCTTGCTGTCAACAGGCGTCTTCCGCTATTGTTATTCATTTCCATTGTCGCAATTCAGAGACAACCTCATTCTCTCCTCATCCCTTTCTCTTTCTCTCTTTCACCAAGGAAGGCAATCTGTTCCCCTCTCTCCAGGCCCCTCCTTCCCTTATTTTGTACCCCTCTCCCACCACCTCCCTCTCTTTCTCCATCTCTCTCCACCTGTTGATGCCATTGTTGAACAGACAGTATTGTCGTCTTTTTACTATTTTATCTTTTTAACAAGTCGTTCCCACCCCTTCTTCACCCTTGCAGTATAAATAGATTAAAAACCCGACTCCAGGCCAGACTGGGAAGAAAGATGCAGGCACACACATGCACATATACTGACAAATAAATCCGCACAACACTGTATATTCGGCAGGCTGACACGCACGCGCGCAGACACACACACGCATTACACTCGTACACACACACAAACAAACACACTGGCTTGGGTCCAGAGGCAGAAGCGGTCAGGTAACGGTGGGGAGAGTCCGTTGCGGAACAGACGCAGTCACAGTGACAGGGTCGCGGACGCGCGGGATGTCCGCCGAGCCTCTGTGGTGCGAAGAGGAGGGCCGGGTGGCGGCGCCGGGCCAGCTCCGGGCCCCCTGGGACCCCTGCGCGTCCGGCGAGCGGGTGATTCAGAGGCTGCTGCAGGCGGAGGAGAGATACCTGCCCTCTACCCTCTACGTCTCCCTGGTTCAGAGAGACCCGCGGCAGAGAGACCAGCTAGCCAAGTGGACACTGGAGGTGAGTAATCCTGGCTCTGTCCTTATTGACCAAACCGTGGACGCCACCCATCAATGACCATAGAAAGCTGCCAGTCTTCTTTGGGCCTTTTGTGGTATTTCACATATGTTGCTTTGTGTTTAACGTGTTGGACTTTGATTTGCTTACATGACTATGTTGCGTAGATAGACGCTAGGATCACTCAGTGGTTTCTTTTTTGCTTCATATGCGTGTTGCGGATAAGCGGCCCAGTCCTCTTTTTATCAGTGTGTGTGCAATATGTTTGCAGGCAGCTCGGTATTGTTCTCCTGGTTTCAGTGCTGCTGCACTGTAACTCACAGCCAGCCAGCATTTCACTGTGTGTGTATTTTTAACCCCGCCTCCTCCCCCCCTCCCCCAGGTGTATAGTTTTGACCCCGCCTCCTCTCCCCTCCCCCAGGTGTATAGTTTTGACCCTACCTCCCCCCCCAGGTGTATAGTTTTGACCCTACCTCCCCCCCATGTGTGAGTTTTGACCCCGCCTCCTCCCCCCCTCCCCCAGGTGTATAGTTTTGACCCCGCCTCCTCCCCCCCAGGTGTATAGTTTTGACCCCGCCTCCTCTCCCCTCCCCCAGGTGTGTTGTGAGTGTGGCTGTGAAGAGGCAGTCTTTCCGCTGGCTGTCTCTCTGCTGGACCGCTTCCTGTCCGTCTCCCCGTCCCTGCCCCTCTCTCTCTGGAGTCTGTGCGCAGCCTGCATCCTCATCTCCTCCAAGCTGACAGAAAGTGAGACAGTCTGCGCAGACAGCCTGTCCGCCTGCGCAGACTGCAGCTTCACACCCAAGGACCTGTGGGTGGGTCCTGCCTGAGATTCAGCCCCAGCCCACCATTCACTTCAACCAGCAAATTCACCTTCTGTGTCCCACCCCTTTATTGCAATATAGCCTAACATATGCAAAAAACATGGATATATTTTTTATGTATAATTGCTACTTATGATATTATTTTTACATATCTCAAAATGAGTCCGCAGCATGTTTGTCACTGTGTATTCAGTGTTTTCACCCCTCTTATCCTCCTTCCCTCTCGCAGGAAATGGAACGTGTTGTCCTAGCAACCCTCCGATGGGACGTTGCCGCGGTAACCCCTCAAGACTTCCTCCCACACTTCTTGTCTGCACTTGGGGAGAAACAGGCCAGAAAAACACAAGCGGGAGTGTCCCTGGCGACACTGCGTCGGCATAGCGACACCCTGGTTGCCATGTGTGTCTGTGACTCCGATTTCCTGGGAACTCCGCCTTCTGTGATTTCAGCGGCGGCTTTGAATGCCGCCATTAGAGGCTTGGGCAACAGAGGTCCTCAGCCTGGTCATGTGACCACCGTGCTCTCTGCACTTTGCCGGACTGACATGGTGAGCACTTGACTGGAATTAGCAGAATTATCCGTATCATTGAAATAGTGAGTGAACAGAGACAGAGGTGTGTGTACCTGACATGCTGTATAATGGAAAGGAAGAATGAGGGAGAGAGAGCAAACAGGTTTATTGTTTTGTTGAGAGGGATGGTGTGTGTGTGTGTGTGTGTGTGTGTGTGTGTGTGCACATGTGTGTGTGCATGTGTGTGTGTGTGTGTGAGAGAGAGAGAGAGAGAGAGAGAGAGAGAGAGAGAGAGAGAGAGAGAGAGAGAGAGAGAGATCGACTGTAATGAGAGATTTGACCGATTAACACTATTAACTCAATTGCCCCTGTCAGGGTGTGCTGCAGTACTACAGTGACCTGATAGAGGGCGCCCTCAGAGAGCGCCTGAGAAATGGACAGAGAGAACGACAAAGGGAGCAGAAGAAAGAAGACAAGGATGGAGAAATGGAGGATGAAAGAGCCAGCACACCAACCGACCTGAGAGAAATCAGTTTTTAAATCAGTGTGAGGATGAGTTCAATCACACTGTGAAAAAACAGAAATCAAATCTTTTGATTAGATATATAAATTAAGACTGATATCAATATATTGTACCTGCAAAATACCAGCCCACCCACCTCTTTCTATGTCCATTTCATAAGATCATTTTTACTATTTTGACCATTACTATTTAAATATGTTTTCTGCAATTTTGGAAAACTGTTTTAATTTATTTTAGTATTCATGTTACATACTACATATGGTATTCAGGTGTTGTCATAATATGTATATTAATATTCTTCATATACAAACCCCAATTCCAAAAAAGTTGGGGTTTGTATATTATTTATTATTTGTTATCATTGTTTATTATTGTAAACTTATTATTACTACTGTTGTCAAATCATGTTGTTTATTACTACTATCATGTTGTTTACATAGTCCTAGAATTCTTTTGATTTTCATTACTTTGTTCAGATTTATTAATTTAACAATTTCAATGTATTTATTTATTTATTTATTGTATTTTATGTTAATTTATTTCATTTATCATTAGTACTATTTTGTCTTCAAATGATTGTCTTTGAAAGAATATGCAGATATCTATTTTCAAATTAATTAAATATTTTATATCTATGTGGTGAGTCCTTTTTAGCGTGTGTTCGTGTGATTGTTACTTCACAATTAAATTTCTTAAAGATTACTGTAAAGATAATCAGGTTGAAAGGACTGAGGGATTACTGACCTCAATAAAAAGACCAAAACTTTGATTAAAACATGCTGCACATAATTCATGTAGTTGTGAATCATATCTATATGTACAATACCCTCCAAAATTATTCACACCCTTGATAAAAATAAGCAAAGAAGGCTGCATAAAATAAGCAATACATGTACATATTGCGATACTATATTGTAAATATTACTTGCTCAGAAAATGGGAATGTTATATTCTTTCATACTAATACAATTGCTAAGAGAAAAAGATTTTGTTTTACAGGTAATATTTTTCTTTCCAAAAGGATAGGCATGATAAAGGTTGTTGGCTTCCACAAATCAGAAGATTGTTACAAGTAAATAAAGAAAGATTAAAGAAACGACTTGGAGTTTGCTCTGTACACATCCTGTGTGTTTGACTTTGGGAGAAGCACACTTACCTTTTAAAAATGTCATACCGATGATGAAATGTAGCAGTTGATCTTTGATGTTTGGGGTAGTTTTGGATAAACTGGTCCTGGGGTCCTGATAAGGTCAATGGAATCATGAACTCCAGCAAGTACCAAGACATTTTGGCCAAATAACCTGGTTCTCTTTCAGGCAGAGAGTGTAATGTCTAATGTCTTTTTTGGCCAAAATGTACTTGCTGGTTCTAAATGAGCCAAAGGCGATGCTACCTCAATATTCTAGTGAGAGTGTGCTGCTCTCATCCTACAGGAATAAACCTAGCAATTGCATCTGAAGTTTGGCCGCAAATAGATTTCAGCAAGAAAATGACTGTTTTGCAATGCCCATCGCAGTCTTCAGACTTGAACCCAATGAATAGCCTATGTGTGTTTTCAGTTGAAGGGGGCAGAACATAAGTGCAGACCAAAGAATCTGAATCTTCCTCTAAAGGTTCTGTTTGCTGGAATGATACCTCAACCCAATAAATTAATCGATCTCATAAAACACTATAGAAGAAGACTCTGTAGTCTTATTAAATAAATTAACCGATCTCATAAAACACTATAGAAGAAGACTCTGTAGTCTTATTCAATAAATTAACCAATCTCATAAAACACTATAGAAGATGACTCTGTAGTCTTATTCAATAAATTAACCAATCTCATAAAACACTATAGAAGAAGACTCTGTAGTCTTATTCTTGCAAAGGGAGGATGCATTCAACAGGGGTGTGAATATCTGAGGTATGAATATTTGTGATTTATGCCATTTAATTTATTTTATAGTCCTTCGTTCGTATTTATTAAAAGCAATGTCTGTCTGTACTTTGGATTCAAATTAATTTCTGCAATATTTGTATTGTTCTAATGTGGTTTTTGAGTGGGAAAATACAATTTGTAGTTCTGTGTGTCTTCCAGAAAGATACAGGCAGGGAAGGTTGGTGATATCCTGCGCTGGGTATGACAAGATAACGGGACCTAGGCTGGCCACATTGCAAACCTCTGTCCTCATGCTCCCAGTATTTACCATGAAAGGATGAAGATTCGAAACCAGCCAAAGGCAATGCTACCTCAACTTGAGTTACAAATGAAGACATAATCACCGCCTTAGAATTATTCATACATTAGGAAGTAGTATTGATATAACTTCTGACATTGTGTAAACACACAGAATTCAGATACAACTTCATACGTCCACACAATAAAACCCCAAACTTTTTTTTATTTTTTTTGCATTTCTTCTTTTTCCTCCTGCCAATTTCATCATCACAAATGCTTCAGGCCCACAAATAATAATTATCCCCATTGGAGATTTAGCTAATACATCTGCCAATAACAACATCTGATCAAAGTAGCCAATTGCAGCATACACAGGCAAAATGATTACGTAGCATTGCAGCCCAGTCAAAGGACGGCCTAATTCTCAGCTAAAGATTAATTAATCTTTAGTGGTCTTTAGTGCAGTGGTTTGCGCAATTACCTCTCCTCCTGGAGACATGTGTTCGAGCCGCCAGATCCCTGCTGTTACAATTATTTTGGACAAAAATGATGTGCACATGTGATGCTTTTGGCATATGCCTTGAGACATGTGCAAGGAAATGATGCTATTTCAGCCAATACAACATGTTTTTTTAACTCGGTGGACGCCATTTTTGTTTTGTGTGGAAACTAGCTTGCTAATAATTGGCAAAATATTTAAATTATTGGGCTGTATATAATCTTTCTGGGAAGCTCTTGAAATGCATTCTCTATCATTTCACATGCAAACCCCACATAATATTGTTTCATGAATCAGCTACATGACTACAAGGTAGGCAATAATAATAATAATAATAATAATTATTATTATTATTATTATTATTATTTGTATAGCATATTTCATACATGTTCCTGTACTGTTATACAGTACAAAATCATTTCTTGCTTTTCAACTTTCAAATTAAATCCTTACAAAAATATACAAGAACAATACATACAAAACATATACACACAAGGGGCAAGCTGGTTTAACATTGCATAAAAGGCAGTCAGGAGAATATATTATTTACAAGGGATATTCATTTCACAGCAGTAGGATCGGTACATTTTAGGAGTGAGGAGTAATACATTTTAAATCATTGAGGAAATTTTAGGACAGTATTAGACCATTTACATTTGGTAGCGACCTGTAAACAAAGGGCGAGAGTATGATGTCACTTCCGTCAGAATCTCTGTGGTCAGTATGCGTAGGCTATACCTTGCCAGCAAAAGCAGAAAGCATCTGCGTATGAAAACGGAGAAAACCCGCCCAGTAGAGAGTGAAGGCGGTTGAGAAGAAGCAGTAGAGAGATCAAAGAGTAATAAAGGTGAGTGAGTTGGGGGATTATTTTTCTCAATAATTTAGCTGTAGCCTATAATTCAAACGAGACGTGGGATGATGGATACGCACAAAATGCAAGCTCACTCATAGCTAGCATTAGCTAGCCAGTGATGGCTCACGTTGCAGTTGAAGTACGGTCCTGGATGCTCTAGCTGAAAGGAGTAAGCTTAGTAAATCGAAAAAATGTGCTAAACAGCCCTACATTGTATTTCGCATCTTATTTCTGTTCCTGTTTATGATTTCTGGCTAACAACAGCAGGCTGTCTTGCCAATCACGTTGCAAAACGAAGCAAGGTTCTTCTCGGTGTGCGTCAAGGTTTGGCACTGTACAGACCGTACTTCTATTTTTGTATTATACATGTTTGTATGCAGCCAATCGAGGTCGACAGCTAGATAATATTTGCAGCAGAATCCAAATATCTCTTTCTGCCTGGTTTGTAATCTCTCCACCAGCTTTCTTAATATGTTGATTTCAATATTATAGTTAATCTGGCTAACGCTGTCTAATTTGATTCAGCCTATGTGAATTATGTGGCAACTATAAATCTCCATAAAGTGTCACTTATTGATAAAGTTTTATTGATCTAGTGTTTTTCATAGTGCTCAGAGCTCTTGCAGAATGGTAAATACATAGTCATAGTAACATCAAAAATTAATCTTATGTACAATTAGAAACAACAACAAGTAGATTAGATTAGATTACAGGCATTTAGCAGACGCTTTCATCCAGAGCGATTTACACAACTTCTTATTACATTTACACAGCTGTATATGTACTGAAGCGATTCAGGTTAAGTACCTTGCTCAAGGGTACAACGGCAGTGTCCTACCTGGGAATCGAACCTGCAACCTTTCGGTTACAAGTCCAGTTCCTTAACCATTATACTACACTGCCGCCTTAGCTTCAGTTACAGGTCTGTGAATTGACCCACATATAATTGTGGGGAACAAGTGTAGCCTAATTGTTTATCGTTTTCTTCCTCCCTCCAAGGAAAATGACCTCTGGTCTCCATTGGCCGCTGCTCCTGTCCATCATCCTTGGGGTGTGGTCAGTGCCAATTGACCGCAATGCAGTTCCTCAGGAAGCCCAGCCCCCACAGGAGAAGCAGGAAGAGAACTTGGTACGGAAATTCCTTCTTTTATCTCTTTTCCCCGCCCACCATCCTTCTCTCTATCTTCACTTCATCAGCACACAGAAGCGGTGTCAACCTTTCTTCTTCCCCAGGATACGGGCCTGTACTATGACCGGTACCTGAGGGAGGTGATCGAGGTGCTGGAGACCGATCCTCATTTCAGGGAGAAACTGCAGACTGCAAACGCTGAGGACATCAAGGTGACTCTCCCCTGTGGTACTTAGGTGCTCTTTGCCTCAGAACTCAATGACTTTACATGCACACTATATTCCCAATAAGGTCAATATTTCCTTTAAGGCAATATTCAAGATAAAGTGTTTACATGCTCCGTAGAGTGTTGAGCTCCGCAAATATTCCTGTATACATGCTAATCGGCATATTCCGAATATACTAGGACATGCACGTTCTTTTCCTACTATAATTCCCTTTTCTGCAAAAGGTTTGGAAGATGCTTGCTTTTGCGTTATATTGTGTTGTCTTCTTAGCACTTCTACAATTTCATTTAACAAGAACACTTGTTTGATCATGTATTTAAATTGCCCACTGATGAAGAAGCATGCGTTTCGTTTTTTGGCTTTAGAGTAGGCTGCCTTGAGTGTTTTCCAGCG
This sequence comes from Synaphobranchus kaupii, assembly GCA_029718625.1. Taxonomy (NCBI): domain Eukaryota; kingdom Metazoa; phylum Chordata; class Actinopteri; order Anguilliformes; family Synaphobranchidae; genus Synaphobranchus; species Synaphobranchus kaupii. Next base: position 43,247,168 of record CM056386.1, on the reverse strand, counting down.
ATGTTTGACCAGGTCACTGGTGCGCACAAAACCTGCTTAATTAGTTTACCCTTTTAAAAATGTTACTATTACAGTGCTTTCTCCCATAAATGCATTCCATTATATTCATGTCTTTCATTATTTTTAGACATAAGACTGTTTCGTCTTCGCTCCGGAGCTTTTTGCCATTATGGACCCAAGATTCCTTGCAGATTGAACATGCACAGACTAAATAAATATTCCGTTCAGGGGCATATTCCGAATAACATGTTTACATGACCAAATATTCTGGTTAATACAGGCATATGCCAGATCTTATCAGAATATTGGCTTAATTGGATTTTGGCAATTGGGTTAAGGCGTTTACATTACATTACAATTATTTGGCAGACGCTTTTATCCAAAGCGACGTACAATAGTTTACATGACTCATACATAATCGGAATACGGTAGTTTTTAGGAATATTGGTGTGCATGTAAACGTGGTCAATGACAGAATGGGCAGTAATAGGGTCCTATTCATTGCAGGGTCATATTGCAGCAGTTGAGCAGCCTTGTCTAGTTATGTTCACACTTGTTAATACTGTGTGTTATTTTTTCTCTCTCTCAGAACGGCCGACTCGGTAAGGAGCTGGACCTGGTTGGCCACCATGTCAGGACCCGCCTGGATGAGCTGAAGAGACAGGAAGTGTCACGACTCAGGATGCTGCTGAAGGCCAAACTGGATAGCACCAACACAGAGAGTGAGAGAGGGGACGGTGTAACTGGACTGTACCAACACGCAGTGAGAGGGGGGACATAATATTAATTAATTTAATTTAATTTGTATAGCGCTTTTCACAGCAACGCTGTGACAGACGGATCACAGGAAAATTGGAAAGACCAAAAGCACCAACCCTCAAAAACCGGCGAGTAAGGTCCTCCCCAGTTGGAAGAAAACACTGTGATGAATAAAACCTTCCCAGTTTAATCTCTCACCTGGACTACTGTAACACTTTGGTAGCTGATCTAACAAACCTGTGCCATCAGGCCACTGCAAGTGCTCCAGAATGCTGCTTCATCTTAACCTTGCCTAAATTCACACACCCTTTTGAACACCCTTGATTTATGCTGATCGCATAAAATTCAATCTCGCTAAATTGTACATTGTAAAAAGTCTGGGGAGGAACATGGGTAAATTGAACCATACCCAGCACATAGAGTGAGAAAGGGGGTAATAGTAACTGGACTGTACCAACATACAGTGTCCGAGAGGGGGTAAGGATGTACACTTGTAGACACAGGAGTTCTTATGCTTTCAAAAACGGTGTATATGTAGGTTTAACCTTGCAAATCCAGAAAGGTGGATATTAATATCATACAATAAACCGTTCTTCTGTTTTCTCCTGTAGTTTGTGAATTCTTCCAGTGTCCTTTGTGAGTTAACATGGCCCCTCCCTCTCTCCTCAGCTCTGCAGATAGACCACGCCTCTCTGCTGAAGCAGTTTGAGCACCTGGACCCACACAACCAAAACACCTTTGAGGCTAAAGACCTGGAGCTGCTCATCGCTACGGTAACCAGTTATGGAGAGCGGGGATGAGAGCAAGAGGCTGTAGTTGAGGGGGAAGTGTAGCTGAGCAGTCTGGTTCCCCTTCTCCGGCAGGCCACCAGAGACCTGGAGAACTACGATGCGGCGCGGCACGAGGAGTTCAAGCGCTACGAGATGCTAAAGGAGCACGAGAGGAGAGAGTACCTCCACAGCCTGGACCAGGAGAAACGGGAGAGGGAGGAGGAGAGGCTCCAACAGCTGAAGGAGAAACACAGACAGCACCCAAAAGTCAACGCTCCAGTGAGTGAGTGAGTGAGTGAGTGAGTGAGTGAGTGAGTGAGTGAGTGAGTGAGTGAGTGAGTGAGTGAGTGAGTGAGTGAGTGAGTGAGTGAGTGAGTGAGTGAGTGAGTGAGTGAGTGAGTGAGTGAGTGAGTGAGTGAGTGAGTGAGTGAGTGAGTGAGTGAGTGAGTGAGAGTGAGTGAGTGAGTGAGTGAGTGAGTGAGTGAGTGGTTAGCATAGTTAACTTGCACTGGTGCTTTAGTGGTGTTGTATCTCCTCATTTTGTCTGGGAAAGTTCTGGCTCATTTTAATTCATTTAAACTTGGAGAAGTGTCTGCCTAGTGAATGTAACATAATGGAGGGAGAGGATAGGTGAAAGGGACCTGGGAATTTGGGGTTCAGTGAAGAGTAGTAGAAGTAATAAAAATCTGATTGTCCGGAAGAGGGAAATATAACCCAGAAGAAGACTTGATGTGATGTGCTGACTGAATAGCATTCTCTTTCTCTCTCTGTTTCCTGTTTTTCTCTGTCTCAGGGCAGCGTAGCTCAGCTTCAAGAGGTGTGGAAAGAAACGGATGGTCTCGACCCTCAGGAGTTCAACCCCAAAACCTTCTTCAAGCTTCATGGTATGTCTGTTTGGTTTTTTTCTTGTTTATTTCTCCCTCCTTTTAAAATCTTGGTCCATCACAAGACAGACACAGGAAAGTGCTTGGCTGACTGCCTTTGAATCGCTTCTTGAATTCAGACAAACAAATGATCCACACAATAAGGATTTGTAAACCGCTATAAGCACGCTATCAAAAGGCAGAGCAAAAAGGGTCCGAAGTGCCAACCAAAGCAAGCTTGTTTGGTGGGAATGTGTCCCCCTTAGTCCTGGGAGCTTGGCCTTCTTGAGACCCCAATAATTAGGCAACGGGTTTTTGCTGCCCTGATTGGCTATAGGCATAGTTCTCCAGATGCCTGTGGGTAGGGCTGGCGCAGCTCCCCCAGGTCACTGAAACACCTGAGATGCTGAAGTGACAGTGCAAAAGCAGATACAGGAACAGGAAGTGCTGCTTCTGATTCCCGCCTTTTTGGAACCACAGTATGTAAACCAGTACAGCTGAATAACGGCTATTAGCAACTGCATTTAAGATGCGTGCAATTTAATTTACTAAATCAACACTTGCCTCTGCATTGACGTGGACATTTTCAGTTTACGACACTGGATATCAGCAGGTCAATTTAAAATTTGTGTAAACTGATAATAACAAATATTAAATGTAGTTGACATCATGTGAATTTGAGTGGTAGAGCATGTTAGGCACTATTCGGGTAAAAAAAACAGTTGATTTACATCGAATGCTAGAACGGCTGAAATGGTATGTTTTTTTTCTTATAGATACTAATGGAGACGGGGTCCTGGATGAGCAGGAGTTAGAAGCTTTGTTCACTAAAGAGGTATTCCCTCATTCGAGTGCCAGTTTTATTTTCTCTGAACATTTTGTCCAGCCAGCTTACATCTGTCCATATTAATCACCCTTCTAGCTGTTTTGCCAATACAGTTATTTTCACTCAGTATCTCTCTCTCTCAGCTGGAGAAAGTGTATGACCCCCGGAATGAAGAGGATGATATGATGGAGATGGAGGAAGAGAGACTGAGGATGAGAGAACACATCATGAAGAACGTGAGTCATCCCTGCTACAATCTACCATACCATCACGTACACGTCATCTACCATTATATTTCATATACACAATCTACCATACTATCACATAAACATCATCTACCCTTATATTTCATATACGCAATCTACCATACCATCACATAAACATAATCTACCATTATATTTCATATGCACACAATCTACCATACCATCACATACACATAATCTACCATTACAAGTCATATACAAAATCTGCCATACCATCACATAAACATAATCTACCATTATATTTCATATACACAATCTACCATACCATCACATACACATAATCTACCATTATATTTCATATGCCCACAATCATACCATCTCATATACATAATCTACCATTATATTTCATATACACACAATCTGCCATGCCATCACATACATATATAATCTACCATTATAATTAATATACACATAAAATACTATTGTACATCACGTATACACGTAATTAGGGATGTGCAAAACTCGCCAAATCGCTAAACGTTTACACGGTGCAAAAAAATGTGTTTAACCGTTTAAACGACAAGGTGGGGGGGTGACTCGTGGGGAGAAAAAAAAACCACGCAAGAGTGGAAGTTGTTATTAGACTACGTCTGAGAGAAATTCTAAAGTAGCCTATGGGAGCATTTCGAGCGTGTAAGCAACAATTTGCCTATCATTCATCAACATCAAACATTATCACTTGAAACGAGTTATTACTGCCATCATTGCGCTGTCCTTTCTGGATTACCGGAAGCAAAAGGCTGTTTTTTTATTATTTAGTTATTCACTGTTTTTAAGTTGTGTGTGTTGTTATAAAGAGTTGAAATAAAATTAGCAGAATATTAAATGTCCACTTGCTTGTTCCGATGCATTAGGCCTATATGACGGAAAATTTGAATTAACGGCCGCTTATTCATTCAGTTTCGCAGCGCGCACATGCCCACGTTAGCCTATCACGTAAGAGCTGACTTTTTTTTCTTTTTTTTTCGGTTAAACGTTTAGAGATTTTCCTAACCGTTTAGCAGTTTTGTTAACGTTTAGCGGTTAAACGTTTAGAAGTCACACCCCTACACGTAATCTACCTTTATGCTTCAGAAACGTACACATAACCTACCGTTCCACATGACATTTACATAATCTAGCATTATACTTCATGTACACATAAAATACCACTGCACCTCACATATTACATTACATTTTAGTCATTTGGCAGACGCGACGTACATTAGTGCATTTTGGACATGAGCTTCTCCAAGAGCATGTTGACTGCCCCTTTGTTTGATTGACATTTTCTGTGTGTGTGTGTGTGTGTGCGTGTGTCCGCGTACTGAGCATCTTGTACAGTCATCGTTTGTAATTGCAGTAAGTCTCTACTTGCATTTTACATCTGTTGCAGACCCTGGATGACACAAAGCCAGTGTATACAGAGGCGGAGCTCCTCCTCCATATATACTGTACATAATCTACTATTATACTTCATATACACACAATCTACCATCACACATCACAATTATATAATCTGCCATTATACTTAATTTACACATGACCTGCCGTCATGACAAACAAAGATGTCAGCTTCTATTAAAGACGTCCGTCATTGTTTTCATAGCCTGTGGATCTGATTTGTTTTGGTAGGTGGACGTCAATCACGATCGGCTCGTCAGCCTGGAAGAGTTTCTCAGATCGACAGAGAAGAAAGAGTTTAGCAGCCCTAAAGAGTGGGAGGTGAGAGACTGCAGAGCTGGGGGGAAGGGGATTGAAAGCAGTGGAGAGAAGAGGAGTTTGGCATCGTAATAACACACAGAGAATGTCAATTTCAAGGGTGGAAAATCTTAGTCCTCGATCACTGAACATGTGTTTCTCATTCCACCCATTAGATGTGCCTTTGGACATGAGCTTCTCCAAGAGCATGTTGACTGCCCCTTTGTTTGATTGACATTTTCCGTGTGTGTGTGTGCGTGTGCGTGTGTCCGCGTACTGAGCATCCCGTACAGTCGTCGCTTGTAATTGCAGTAAGTCTCTACTTGCATTTTACATCTGTTGCAGACCCTGGATGACACAAAGCCAGTGTATACAGAGGCGGAGCTCCAGCAGTTTGAGGCAGAGCTTCAAGAGAAGGAGGTGGAGCTGGCCCAGAGGGCGGAGTCTCTGAGACAGGAACAGGAACTGCTGAAGGAGAGGGGCAAGGCGCTGGAGGCTCAGAGGAAAGAGTACCAGCAGGTGCTCTCTAAATTACCCTTTGACAAACTAATGAAACTCTGTATTTCTCTACAGCTGGGCTCTCAAACTCATGTCCAGTAGGCGTTTATGTGGCTAAGGTTTTGGAAGTGATGGAAGTGTGTGGTTACTTCAGCCAGACAGGAACTTAAATTAATGAAATTCAATTCAATTCAATATAACTTTATTTGTCCCACATGGAGCAATATAAGCGATGGAGAGAAACGGGTTGAGCAGCTGGTATGGTATGGTAGATAGAAATGCTGAAACGCACCCAGGACCAGCAGCCACTGGACTCCTCCACGACTGCAGTTTGAGATGCCAGCTCCGCAGCATGTTTCACACATCTTTTAATCCCCATTTTCCTGTTCAGGCCGTCATGGAGATGTCTCAGAGAAAAAACCAGCAGGCCACTGAGGGGCAGCCCCCGACGGGTCCTAATGGGGAACTACAGTTTCACCAGGAAATGAAAAACCTGGAAGAACAAGGTGAGAAGGCAATGGAGAAGAGGGAGGGGTGTGCAGAAGAGGAAGGAGAGTGAAGCTTGTGCTTAAAACATCTTCTCTTCTGTCTTTCAGGGACAAAGGTCACCGTTTCTCAGGATGTAGCTGAAGAGGAGCCGACTAACACCCCTATCGAACCTGCACAGAGTCTACCATTGCAAACGTCCTAACACGCCGTACCACTCAAACTCCATCCCTACACACCTCCTAACATGCCCTACCACACTCACTACATCCCTACACACCTCCTAACACGCCCTACCACTCTCACTCCATCCCTACACACCTCCGGGCACGCCCTACCTCACTCACTCCATCCCTACAAACCTAACGCCCTACCACACTCACTACATCCCTACACACCTCCTAACACGCCCTACCACACTCACTCCATCCCTACACACCTAACACGCCCTACCACACTCACTCCATCCCTGCACACCTCCTGACACGCCCTACCACACTCACTCCATCCCTGCACACCTCCTGACACGCCCTACCACACTCACTCTATCCCTACACACCTTCTAACACTCCATACCTACACACCTCCTAACACACTGTACCACTCTCACTCCATCCCTACACACCTCCTAACACGCCCTACCACTCTCACTCCATCCCTACACACCTCCTAACACGCCCTACCACACTCACTCCATCCCTACAAACCTAACACGCCCTACCACACTCACTACATCCCTACACACCTCCTAACACGCCCTACCACTCTCACTCCATCCCTACATACCTCCGGGCACGCCCTACCACACTCACTCCATCCCTACACACCTAACACGCCCTACCACACTCACTCCATCCCTGCACACCTCCTGACACGCCCTACCACACTCACTCTATCCCTACACACCTTCTAACACTCCATACCTACACACCTCCTAACACACTGTACCACTCTCACTCCATCCCTACACACCTCCGGGCACGCCCTACCACACTCACTCCATCCCTACACATCTCTTAACATGCCCTAACGCACTCGCTCCATCCCTACACACCTTCTAACACACCTTACCACTCAAATTACATACCTACACACCTCCTAACACACCGTACCACACTCACTCCATCCCTACACACCTTCTAACACACCTTACCACTCAAATTACATACCTACACACCTCCTAACACACCGTACCACACTCACTCCATCCCTACACACCTTCTAACACACCTTACCACACAAATTACATACCTACACACCTCCTAACACACCGTACCACACTCACTCCATCCCTACACACCTTCTAACACACCCCTCCCTGCCTCACATCCTGTCAGATGCAGGTTACGGGGGGCTGCCCTGTCCTCTGTTGGGCCCTGTCCTTCTGCTTTGTGCAATGAATGTGAATAAGGATATTGAGATACTGTTATTGTTTGGCATGATGTGGACTGATACCTCTCATTTAGCCACATAAAGCTGCTTTTATCCTCAGTCCTCAGCCCAGAGAGCCACAGGGTCTGCTGCTTTTCATCGTTACTCAGATTAACAAAGCCTGTGTTCATATAGCGAGTAGTATCGGCTATGCCAGATTGCAGTGTTAGGGTTTTGTGAAGCCCGCTAACGCAAAGAAACCCTTGGTATGTTAAGCTTCCTTCATAGTATACCCCTCTGGTTTCTTGAATCTGAACTGGTTGTGGAATTTAAGGTGAAAACAAGACTCGGCACACCATCTTGCTCTCCAGTGAAAGGATTGAGGATCACCATTCCTTTCTGTACAGATTTTTATGATATTACCATGTGAATAGTCACTCATGAAAATGAAGGGCCAAGCTCTTGTTCTAACTGCGGCAGCCTTGTCCTGTTCAGGCCAGGGTTTTTAGGCCTGGGGGTTTAGCCTTCTTAATTTAATTCAGTGGTAGAGATTTAATTAGTATGTTTAAAAACACGTCTTGCTGTAAGTGGTACTAGCATGCTTCTCGTCCCTTATTGAGTGAATGGGATTACGGTGCTCATAAAATGCACACAACGCCTAAAGCAATAGATACTTGACAGTTGTCATGTAGCTGATTTGATAGAGAAGTGAATCGTGTGACAGACTGAATTGCACTGTAATTGATTGCTTTACGTGGCGAGTGTGGCGCGGCTGTGTATGGCCTGCAGGCTTAGCGCACAGCGCTAACAACTCAGCGCGAGCTACCGCGCTCCTTTCTCCCTGCTTCGGTTCCAGCTGTTTCTCCTCCGCGCTCCTTCTTGTGCTTGCTGGGAGTTCTCTCCATCCCTCATTCTCTGGCCTTCCTCCCTCCATCTCGCAGGCAGGCCGTCACACATTGATTTCTGTGGTTTAATTACATTTTGGCTTTAATAAAAGATTTGGTTTTGAACTGGGCCGTGGTGGTTGGTGTGAACTGTTTTGCGAAGGTGCCAGTGTTAAGCTATGCCTGTATTTGTAGCAGACTGGAGTAAAATAGCATTACCTTTAGATGTTGGATAAATTTAACCCCTGACTGATCGTTTTCAACAACATATGCTGCCAGAACATACAAATCGTATGAAAGAATAATTTTGTTCTGAACTTTGGCGAAAATAGATGTTTCTTTGAAAATTTCCAGTGATCTACAGGAATGTTACTTATATCTAAAAGGGTAAAAATTATTATTTGAGCGTAATGTGTTGGTCTGCTTTGACTTGCATTGTTCATTAAAGTCCTTTGGTTGCCTCTCACTCTCAGTGAGATACAGTGCAATATTACACACGTTCACCAGATAGACAGACAGCATACGAAAAATAGAACAGACACCAGTTATTGTAGCATACACCACAGTATACAGTTAGACTGGGCAGCAAAACCCAGCATTCTGCAGCCAAGAGATTTCACGGGGGTGTACACATGGAGTGAGACAACTAGGTCTTTAACAATCTGTTGTGACGACTGGCTTATATATGTTTGGCTTCAGTGTTCCATTTTAGCGTGTGGGGAGCTGTTTCCATAGAGATTTTATTATGAGAGAAGACGCTGAGATGACCTCATGGTGCAACAGCAGGCGGACCGATTGGAGGAGAGTGAATAACAGACGGACATGACAGGAGTGCTGGAGGGGTGGTGATGTCACTGATGGACGGCGTAGACTGAGAGACCGATAGGTGGAATGGATTGGTCATGTGCTTCAATGTGGTTAATGTACTGCCTGTTGGAACCTAGGTATGACAGCATTTCTGTGTGCCATATGAGTACTTGGGAATCACACAATTTCGGCTGTGTTCATACTGGTTTCATATTCTCACTTTTCGTTTTTGGGCTTTTGAAAAGGCATAAAAGTGTATATTCATACTGTGACTGTTACTGTGGCCGCCATGATTACAGGACGGGATATTTACATTACCCTCAGACCCCACATTATGGGTCAGTTTCACTCCATATCTCCCTGTATCAATCTCTCACTCCTAAAGCAATGGCACTTAAAGGGGAAGTCCAGCCAAAAATCATATTTAATTGTCCTCACCATAAGAATGATTCATCTCATTTCAAATGAGCCACATGTAACACTTAATAATAATACAGTTTTTCTCAATTGTTTAGACATATTTTCTGAAATTAAAACTAATTTCTCTAAATTATAAACACAAAGCTCACACAGCCAACTCTTTCTGCAAAACTTCATATATCTTGTCAATTTTCCAAATTACAAGAATGTTGGGAGTAGACAGTGAGTGTAAACAAAAAATTAGTTATTCTGCTCTCTGCTTTTGATCATGCCACATATTCTCATGTACGTCACACATTATATTTTCTCTGGCCAATCAGCTGGGGAGAAGTGTCTTTTGGAATGACACAGCCACCCTTGGCATGACTGAGAAATGAAAAAGCAATGGTTTCATTGAACCAATTTTGAAACACAACATCACTGTGGAAACTCACATATGACAACGTGTGAGCTGCTGTGGTCTATCTTGTGTGTGTGTGTTTGTGTGTGTGTGTGTGTGCGTGCACATGTGAGTGTATATGTGTGTGTGTATGTGCATGTGTGTGTGTGGAGCTCATTTCTGCAGCACTGTGGAAGGCATATTTCCCCATGTTTCAGGTCCTCTTTAAGGCTGGTAAGATAAGCTACTCTCAGCTGCAGAGGGGACAGGCTCTCTCGAAGGGGTGGCTTCGGTTTGCACATAAGGGATACTGCCAGCTTAGCTTGTGCACACTATGCTGTCCATATTGTGGTCCCCTTGTAGTAGTATACATTAGGTACTCTGCAGTACAGGAATCACTGAGTATTGATATGTTACAGTAAATAACAGTAGAGCAGATCTACCTATTTTCATTTCTAAATGGTCGTCAGCCATTGTTTTCCCACATACAGGAGAGCTCACATTTTCCCCTTTTATTTGTGCTAAAGCTCTGATTGATGATTGAATAATTAAATCAACTAGTGTTTTACCTGTGAAGAATGGGTGTGTTAATTGATAAGTGAGTTTATAGGTTTTAATGGCAGTGTTCGCAGTGTTCGCCTAAAACAGGAGAATTGTGTTAAATGTATTCAAAAAATGTTAGAGACTGAAATTTGTGTTAAAACCAAGGGGCCAAGACTGGGCTTTCGTTTTGAAGCTCACTTCCTGGTTGGGCTGGGAGCGGCAATTGTGCCGTTGCTCACTAGCGCCACTGCGATTGGCTCCAGTATAGGTCTTTCACCATGTAAGTCAATGGCAGCTATGTGGTCAAAATACTCAGTCAATAAATTTTTCCCACAAAAAAATGTAATTGCAATAGGTGCCTTTCCTTCATCTAATGCCTCTGCATGTGCTGATTTTTTAAAACATTGTGTCATTTGGACAGGGTATTAACATTTGTTCAGGAGTCCTCTTCGGCTCCACGGAGCAGACGCAGTTTGTACAAACTGGCGGCGAAAAATGCATCCGGAGCTTCAATACGGTTTTTACGAGGCCATGGGAAGGCAATGGGTGACGTCACAGTGACTTTGTCCATATTTTTATACAGTCTATGGTTAAAACAAGCAAAATAGTGCTTATTTTGAAAAGATTGTCTATCTTTTGGCACATAAACTTAATGTTTTATTAATAGGGTCATAACACCCATTTTAATGTGTAAACAATTGAGAAAAACGAATATGATATAGTCTATATTATGTACGATAAGATTACAATAAAATAATATTCCACCATCAGGAAAATGCTGGCAAAATGGTCTAGCTTCTCTACAAATCGGTGCATCAAACGTAAAACATGACTGAGCCACCTATGAACGCTTACACTGCAGTATGTGAAATGCACTCATTAGACAATAGTACTCGATTTCATGTCAAACATATGGCATAAACTAGAAGGAAAAATTCCAGCTACACCTGAAGTGGAAGATAAAAGACTTTTTATTAATGTGGAAAAACCAACGCGTTTCAGCAATAGCCTTCCTCAGGGTTTCAACACAATAGAAAAGACAAGGCTTATAAATAGATAACAAATTTAATAGAAAACACATCAGAGCCAACAATCAATTGAGTACCTACACATGTATATAATGTTAACCAATGAGAGTGAAGATAGTCATTCAGATGATAAATAGTAATAAATTGGAAGGGGTGAAATATTGTGATTGTGACTTCAGATGTTGGAAATTGGAACAGTTTCAATTTCTGTTTTCCTAACTTCATATTTAAAAGGATAATCTGTACAGTGTGCAATTTGTTCCAAGCCCCTGGCATATCTGACATTTTCTTTCTGGAGTTCCACCAGATTGATTTTCACACACACTCTCTCAGACCCCTGTCCCCCCCTGCTGGAAGAAGGTCCAGCTGTCAACTGTCAGTCTCACTGTGGAAAAGCAGTGATGTCATCGCTCAGGGTAGAAATCTGTATGTGCAGTGGGAGAGTGTGCTACGTGTACTCTTGGTACTTTCCACTGTATTTTCATTGTTGTTACCAAATCTTGCGGAATTTAACCACAAGTATACAAAACAAAAAAATGCATGTCCTATTTTAAATTATTCTTGTTCCCTCTGTCCTCTGTGTCTCCTTACAAACACTAGTGTGGTGTAGAGGGTGTGCAGCCAAATCTGAGAATAAGAGTCCTACCCCTTAAGAGCCCTACCCCCAAAGAGTCTTACCTCCAAAGAGTCCTGCCCCCTAGGAGTCTTACCCCCTAAGCGTACTACCCCCTAAGAGTCCTGTCCCCAAAGAGTCCTGCCCCCAAAGAGTCCTGCCCCAAAGAGTCCTGCCCCCTAAGAGTCTTACCCCCTAAGAGTCCTGCCCCGTAGGAGTCCTGCCCCCTAAGAGTCCTACTCCCAAAGAGCCCTGCCCCCTAAGAGACCTACCCCCTAAGAGCCCTGCCCCCAAAGAGTCTTACCCCCTAGGAGTCTTACCCCCTAAGCGTACTACCCCCAAAGAGTCCTGTCCCCTAAGAGTCCTGCCCCCAAAGAGTCCTGCCCTGTAGGAGTCCTGCCCCCTAAGAGTCCTACTCCCAAAGAGCCCTGCCCCCAAAGAGCCTTACCCCCAAAGAGTCCTGCCCCCAAAGAGTCCTGCCCCCTAAGAGTCCTGCCCTGTAGGAGTTCTGCCCCCTAAGAGTCCTACTCCCAAAGAGCCCTGCCCCCAAAGAGTCCTGCCCCCAAAGAGTCCTGCCCCCTAAGAGTCCTGCCCCCTAAGAGTCTTGCCCCCAAAGAGTCCTGCCCCCTAAGAGTCCTGCCCCCTAAGAGTCCTGCCCCCAAAGAGTCCTGCCCCCTAAGAGTCTTACCCCCTAAGCGTACTACCCCCTAAGAGTCCTGCCCCCTAAGAGTCCTGCCCCCAAAGAGTCCTGCCCCCTAAGAGTCCTGCCCCCTAAGAGTCCTGCCCCCAAAGAGTCCTGCCCCCTAAGAGTCCTGCCCCCTAAGAGTCCTGCCCCCAAAGAGTCCTGCCCCCTAAGAGTCTTACCTCCTAAGCGTACTACCCCCTAAGAGTCCTGCCCCCTAAGAGTCCTGCCCCCAAAGAGTCCTGCCCCCTAAGAGTCCTGCCCCCTAAGAGTCCTGCCCCCAAAGAGTCCTGCCCCCTAAGAGTCCTGCCCCCTAAGAGTCCTGCCCCCAAAGAGTCCTGCCCCCAAAGAGTCCTGCCCCCTAAGAGTCTTACCCCCTAAGAGTCCTGCCCCCTAAGAGCCCTACCCCCTAAGAGCCCTACCCCCAAAGAGTCTTACCCCCTAATGCTGGGGCCACATTACACCACTTTTTCCAATCGTAAGCGACAATGAAAAAAATGAGTAGCACACATTTAACAACTGTCATATGCAGACACACTCATGTTTCTGCCACAAATCCACACGTTGGATTTGATGTATACTTCCGTATTTTTCCACATCTTCCTTCCTCTGTCGCAAACTCACTTTTCATTGGCTATTGAAAATTCCCGTAGCGATTTCAGTCTTTGGCCAGCGCAAACCACCAGACTAACCCCGATAAATCAAACATGTTTGATAAAATCGTGGTGTTCCCGACTGGGATCGTAGGAGACAGACAACAGTCTTTCACTCCCACACCCATGACGATTACAGCTGTGACTTCACAGTGTGACTAGCCTGGACTAGCCTGGATTTCCCTGGACTACCACAAACTCTGCCCGATCGCAAATCATTGCCAAATCGGGCTAAAAAAACGTGTAATGTGTCCCCACCTTTAGAGTCCTGCCCCCTAAGCGTACTACCCCTTAAGAGTCCTGCCCCCTAGGAGTCTTACCCCCTAAGCGTACTACCCCCTAAGAGTCCTGGCCCTAAAGAGTCTTACCCCCTCGGAGGCTCACACAACAGAATATATCATGTAAGATAAAAGTACAAAATTTACACAGGCAATGAATACAATAAAATATTAAAATATAAAAATTTTAGAGACTTGAGATTGAGATTGAATGCATCTTTCTTCCTTGTGCTTTTAATTAGGGGACAGCATAATACTCTGAGAAACCAGCAGATGGCGATAGAGATGCAGAAATAGTGAAACCATGAAAGCGGTTGGCTTGTTATGCAAGGGTTATGTTATCTGTGAATGCAGTATGTTCAGACACTCAGAAAGTATAGGGACAATGTCTCTCAGTATTCATATTCACAAAATGGATAGATTATTCTATCTGTAGGGTTTTAAACATCACATCTTCATGGTGGGTGAGAACATGTTAAAGCAGAGAAGAGAAACTATGTGAACAAGCTCATCAGAAAAAGGGTCTAAATATCCTTTCCTTCAAATCACAACCAGGGTCAAAGGTCATATTTTTATGCTCTTCCCTTTTTCACCAAATTTAGAATGCCCAAGTATGTTCATAAGCCACACTCGTAACCTCTGCTGTCAAAGACGAGCAAGCGGCCGCCTCCAAAATGTGTGATTTCAGCCTTTGCTACATTTAACACTGCAGGCCACATGTTGAGCTTGTACAGACATGTGTCCAAGTCGAGCTTCTACATATGTACATACTGTACATTAATCAGAGGAAGACAGCTTTAAACGGGTAGACTGTGGGCTCTCGACTGACCAGCAGGGGTCACTGGTGAGCGACAAAACATAGTTGCCCAGCTGACTTAATCCCTCTCTCCCTGTATGAGGCTACAGGCAATTTACTCCTGCCAGCCTCAGTTGGTCCTGGCATGATCTGGGATTCTATACTACAAATTATGTTGGAAACCACATGTAAGACATGTTAGAGCAACCTCAGAGATACGGGTTCCTTATGCTACTTCCGGGTTCCTTTAGCGTCTTCTTCACCGGTCAGTCCGTCACCCTCCGGTTTACATTTGTGAGCTTCTTTTGTTTGGCCTAATTAAAGTGCTTCAGAAGTACAGTCATGCAGAAGCATAGTATTGTAGCGAAACAGAGTCACAGAGAGTGCTAAAGTTACTGTACAGTTGAAGCAATGCAAACAGTGCAGAATAAGAGAAGGCAAGACTCAGATTCCGTACTGGTTTGTGATTGGTTGATATCAGGTAAGGCATATCTGTATGGGACTGTATGTGAGCTCAAGAAGACGATGCGCATTAAAGGTTGTTTGCTTTAATCACCCTGCCGTTACTTACCAAGTAACATAAAAAAATAAGACAAAAGATTTTGCTACACAATGGGCTTTCTGATATCTACACACTGTTCAGGAAGGATGTTTACTGTTGAGAGTAATTTCCTGCAGAGTCGGTGTCAGGCTATACTTTTAGCACAGTCAAATCCTCATTACTCAGTTAAAGAGGAGGACGAAACACTCCGACACTCTGTAATTTTGCAGATCTCAATGCTTTCAGATGAAGTGCTGAGCTTTCAGTGCTGGATCTTCCTCAGAACAAACAAAAAAAACTGGAGATTTTGCAGAATTACGGAGAGTGGGTGCAGTTGTTCTGTCCGTGTTCATCTCCCTGCGACGTAGCGCTCTGAGCCAATCAGCTGGTGCCAAAGAGGCTGTTTTATTGGCTTCTGCTGAAGCCGGAGACGTTCAGAAGGAGTTAGACTGACAGGTGAATCCCACTGCAGTAGGCCGTCCTTGTGTCTGGATGAGACTGGTTTATACCGCCGGGCTCAGGGGAACCCAGGGACCGCTGTGTCAGGACCTGCAGACACTAACAATGCCAAATTAGTCTGAGCTGCAGTTTTACATCTAAACATATGTGTCGTATATTGACTTATGCAGGGCCTTCCTCTCTCTTTTTTTTGCTCTATCACTTCAGCTTCCCTACTACACAGCTGACACAGTTCCTAACTGTTTTGACAGCAGCTTGTATTACGCTTTGCCTGAGCTGCCTGTCTTCTCCTTACCAGAAAATACATGTTAACCCAAGGCGGTCCCAGTTCGTGCATGTCCATAATCAGCACAAATAGCAAATCAAACAGAAACAGGGCTGCCCCTGATCATGCCTGTCCAAAATTAGCAGAAACCGGAAAAAGCAAAGAAACACATTTTCCTAGAGCTGCACTAAAAACTCCAATGGATCACAATAGGTGATGATAGGGAGGTTTATGGTGCCAAACATTTACATTGGCTTAGCAAGAGCCAAACTGCTAATACAAACCTCAGAGCTGCCACACTCAAAGCAGGCTGAGGAAGCAGCTATCAAATAGGAACTCTCAGATGCGAAGCTCAGGTTAGAAGGCCCAACATAGGTCATGGCAGAAATTGAATGTTTGACATCCTGAGATGTTGGGGGGGAAGACGGGGGTGAACACATTCAGTTAATTTCCAAAGACATCTGACTCCCAATGCTTACGGCTGAAAAAGCAGCCCCAGCAAGAAAGAACTTGCATAATATTCATTAGCACTTACTTGTTTGGTTCTGACTGCAATCACTATTGATTTGTCTAGAATTGTCTGTAATTGCCAGTCATTCAGCATCACAGTACAAGCCTGACTGCTCATGAATATTCATAAGTAGGCAGAGATAACAGATTTCCTCTGAACTGGCAGAGACTAGTGGGCTAAGAAGGTGGCAGGTCTTCTGCTAGTGAATAGCAGGCCTTTTAAAGGGGGCTTTGTGTGTCCAAAGACATGCTGAAAAATGGACAAAATGGTGACAGTGAAGGGGGACAGGAGAGAATGACTGTGGGGAAAGAACAAAATGGAGCACTAGACGAGGGTAGGTTTGGAATGGGACTGCAATATAAGTTCATTCAATCTATGTATGCCTTCTCAACAGGGCAGAGGTCACGCTCCCTTCCTGACCTCTGACCCCCGACCTCTGTCTGACCCCAGAGCAGAGGGAGGCCGAGCTGAAACGGGAGGAGAGGATGTGTGGATGTTTTTCCGCTTAGCCTATTTGCCCATTTACAGGTCTTTGAGTGGTTATCTCAGCAATCATCTACAGGTTATCTTGTGCAGTGATGTGGAGCAAGTGCCTGTTAGGAGTCTGGATGGTGAACCGGCGGGTAAGCCACGCTCTGAAGCTGCTTGCAGCGCTGCGGGTTGAGTCGCTCTGTTGCCATCGGTTTAGCCTTTCCCAGTGCAGCGCACAATGCTTTTGTATTGTTCTGTCACCCTTTTTCGCACCATCTATTAGGCTTTTTGTTCTCTCTCTATCTCTCTCTCTCTCTCTTTCTCTCTCTCTCTCTCTCTCACACACACACACACACACACACACACACACACACAGTCTCATGCACACAGTGCTCTGTCAGAAAGAACATTTCACATCGTCCTCCTCCACAGACAGAGGGCAACAGAGAGTCTCTTCAGCCTGACCAATGGGGAGGCTTCACACACCAGCAGGCATCTGGCAGGTGAGAGAAACAGTGGGTATGAGCTGGGGATGTCCCTAGTCTCTATTAGGAGACTGAGACTGCTAGTAACTCTAGAGACTGTGTACCTTTGCATTTGTGTGTGTGTGCAAGCATGCCTGCATGCGTGCGTGCGTGCGTGCGTGCGTGTGTATGCTTGGGGTGGGTGTTACTGGGTAATTAATATACCAGATAGTAGGTTGTTTTCTTAAGTTGTACCATTCAATGTTATAGGTTATAGTCACACTATAATAACCATTGGTATACTTCCTATTTTGTCACCAAAACAAAAATAAACATCTGAACACTGATAGTAACATTTAACCTGAATAATACTAATTATAGCAGGGCTGCCCTTATGGAAAGGTAATATACTGCAGCATATTGTAAATATATCACAATTATCGTCACAATATATTTTAAATGTACTGCAGTATATTACATTTCCATAAGCGTGTGCATTTGTTGTGCAGGGATATAGGTGTCCAAAAACATATCTACCCAACCCTATGAAAACATATGAAAGCCGATATGCTACCTCCAAACCTATCCAAAGCTACCCATAAACACAGCTTTATTGTACATTTGAAGCACATTATCACATCCTATGAGGAGACAATTAGGGGGGAATGACTCTTAGATAATTAATTTCTTTGTGTCAGTTTAGTTTCCAGTGCCAAAAATGTCCACCGCAGCCCCGTTCTGGTCATAAAAGGTCATCATAAAAGTATCAGTCTGACTAACAATTTACAGTTGAAGTCGGAAGTTTACATACACTTAGGTTGAAGTCATTAAAACTAATTTTTAACAACCACAGATTTCATGTTAGCAAACTATATTGTTGGGGTAACACTTCCTTTGAAGGGTCCTTCATAAGAGCTATATAACGTCTTCATAAGCACTACATAACACATTCATAAGCACTACATAAACATTCATAAGTGTTTATGTCAATGACCGCAAATAGGCATATGGTGTGTTATGTCAACATTGATGCAGCAACTGACATTACCATGACATACGAAGTGAAACGACATGAGAACCTTATGTCAAGTACCGTAAGTAGGCATATTCCCTTTTATGCCACTACAGATGCAGCAAGTGACATTAGCATGACATGCCATATCCTATTAGATAACAGCTGTCACCTGTGATGTAGCCTTGCGTGCCAGGCTCATACCTCTCTGCTATAAGCCTAGTGAAAGCAGTGCAGTTCAGAATAATAAATCTGCCCACTTTTTGTATGTAAAAGTTGAAAGTGGAGCTATGCCCCTATTATAGAGACTTTATGTTGGTTTTACCCTTTTTTGTCCATTACCTGTAGATCACAGAACGTTTCATAACCCAGACAGTAGGGTGAGCCTCTCTCACTTTACCATCTGGGAACAGCACTGCAATACCCCAGGGATGTGGTGGCTTAGACAGTGGTCATTCTCAGAGGGCAGTTCATGGAAGTGTTTTTGTTACGACCCAGATACGAGACGAACCCAAGTGCAACGACCAGGAGACAGATTCAAGAAGGGAGTTTTATTTAAATTAAGTTTTGGGGTAGTCCCAAAACTGTACAGGAAAGGCAAGCACAAATATCACACAGGGTAATGTCAGGAAGCCCGGAACGGACTGCTCCAAGCCGGAGCTGGACTAGAAGATCCGGAACGGGTTCCAAGCCGGAACTGGACTGGATAGAAGGTGTAGGTAACACCTGGTCTGGACTGGAACTGGACCGGGAGGTCCACTCAGGAATCGGGTTCTGGAACGGATTGTTCCAAACCGGAACTGGACTGTACAGGAAGGTGCACGACTCACACCTGGACTGGACTGGAACTGGACCGGGAGGTCCACTCAGGAAACGGGTTCTGGAACGGGTTTGTTCCAAGCCGGAACTGGACTGTAGAGGAAGGTGCACGACTCACACCTGGACTGGACTGGAACTGGACCGGAAGGTCCACTCTGGAAACGGGCTCAGGAACGGATTGTTCCAAACCGGAACTGGACTGTACAGGAAGGTGTACGACTCACACCTGGACCGGACTGGAACTGGACCGGGAGGTCCACTCTGGAAATGGGTTCTGGAACGGGTTTGTTCCAAACCGGAACTGGACTGAACAGGAAGGTGTACAACTCACACCTGGACTGGACTGGAACTGGACCGGGAGGTCCACTCTGGAAACGGGTTCAGGAACGGGTTTGTTCCAAACCGGAACTGGACTTGAAGAGGTAGGTGAGCGACTCACTACGGCTGGACTGGAACTGGACCGGGACGACTACACCGGTACTGGGCAAAAAGCAGAGGGTGGTTAGTTTGGGAGTAGGTACGGGAAGGACCGGGAGGTTCTCACAGGGGTGCAGAGTTTGACAGGTAGGTAGCCGGCGAAACACGGCAGAGCTGGGTGGTGTGGCGTGGCTCAGGTAGGTCCGGTTGGAGCTGGCTGGTCTCCAGAGCTCCCGGAACCGTAACCGAAGAACTTGGAGGCTGCTTCGGCCGGACAGGAACAACTGGAGGGTAGCCAGGATATAACGCCACCACGGATCCTACACGAGCTGGAGGTGGAGGTACCGCAACACACACAAACAAACACGGGGAAACGAACACTGCAACGGATGAATGGAAGCCGGGTAAGCTGGAGGTTTAAAGGAAGACAGGTTAGCTGCATGCAATACAGAAACGACAGGGGAGATAAACTACCAATCCGTAGTTAGCGAGAACTAAACGCTGTAAGGGGATAATATCCCACAACCAAGCGAACAGAACTTTAAAAGACCAGGAACGACAAGCATTAACACCGAGTGAGGATTGTTAACGAACTGGCGCCGACTAGCAGCCAGCCGAAGGTATAAATAGTGCAGATAATGACAAACTAAATAAGGCGCAGGTGTGGAAATCAAACGGGAGTGATTAACTAAACACAAAGTGAGGAATGCATGCAACGAGGGGGGAGGAGTGAAAGGCGGAAGCAAACGACGAAAGCCAGACGAACAAGTCAGGGAAGGAAACGCCTAGTCCGCAGCAGAGGGGAAAACACGGACAAAGGGATCCAACACGACACGGAGGGAAAACAGGAAAACACGGAAAACGAACAGGAAGGGAGCGGAACGTTACAGTTTTCTTGTTTTGAGCTCCACTTTCACCTTTAACATACAAATAGTGGGCAGGTTTATCATTCTGAACTGCACTGCTTTCACCAGGCTTATAGCAGAGAGGTATGAGCCTGGCACGCACGGCTACAACTCCGATGTTTCAACTCCGAGCAGGGATTGGACTTAAACGCACGACTCACACACAAGGGATTTCAATAATCCAATAATTTATTGCTTCGACCAGAACTCCTGAAGCATAGGGAGAGTTTAGACAAACAAACAGAAACCAGGAATGGAGCAGCAGAGGGTGAACGGGAGCGGGAGAGGCCAGGCACTGGATAGTGGCAGGAATCCGGGCAGGTGCAGCAGAGGAGGAGCAGGGAGCGGGAGACGGGGCAGCGTGGAGTGGGCACGAACAGCTGCAGATTGGTAGACTTGGAAAGCAGACAGGATGGGCACAAACAGCTGCAGACTGGTAGACTTGGAAAGCAGACAAGAGTTAATTGACAGCAAGGCAAGACTAGATAAGCGGCGAGTTAACGCAGCATTTTAGCAAGAGTTAAGTTAAGCAAGGCAAGACAAAACTAGATACTAAGCACCAGATGAGACAAGACCAGAGTATTACTACAACGAGACTTAACGAACTGGCACAGGACAAAGAACACCAGGAGACTAAATACAAGAGTTAATAGGTATCAATAATGTGCAGCATGCGAATGTATGCGTGAGTGATTAGCGGAGCAGAGAGTGTGAGGAATGCATGCGGCGAGAAGGAAAGAGATAGGCAGACACAGAGCAAGGGAACAGAGTGACACGAAAGGGAAAAACCACGCACAGCCTGCAGCACGAGGGGAAACAAACAGGAATACAAAAACAACACGGCACGTGAGGAAACAGGTAAAACACGGGACACAAAGGGTACGGGAAGGAGAGCGTCACAGTACTTAGGGCAGCCACCACACAGGACAGAGGGATAATGGGGTCCGGATCAGCAGATCTGGCATGAGGGGAAAAAATTTGAGACAGGGCATCGGGTTTTATATTGCGGGAACCAGGTCGGAATGTGACGGAAAAATTAAAATGGCCAAAAAATAGGGACCAGCGGGCTTGACGGGTATTAAGTCTTTTAGCAGACTTAATGTAAAGGAGGTTGCGGTGGTCAGTCAGGACAAGGAATGGTTTGCCTGCCTCCTCCAGCCAGTGCCGCCACTCCTCCAATGCGAGCTTAATTGCCAGTAACTCCCGGTCCCGACGTCATAATTATGCTCCGCCGGGGTGAGTCTCTGGGAGAAAAAGGCACAGGGATGCAGCTTGTTGTCCTGGGCTGAGTGCTGCAACAGAACGGCCCCAAAGCCAGTATCGGAGGCGTCCACCTTGACGAAAAACTGACGATTGGTGTCCGGGCGACAGAGGATGTGGGGCCATGGAGAATTTTGTTTTGAGAGTATTGAAGGCCTGGTTAGCCTCGGGACTCCAACAGGGAACGGGAACGGAAGTGGAGGTTAGGTTAGTGAGAGGTGCGGCAATAGAACTGTAATTCCAGATAAACCGGTGGTAAAAATTGGAAAAGCCCAGGAACTGTTGCAGCCTTAGATCTTCACGGGGTCAGTCCGGATCCTCCCCTCCTCCACAATGAAGCCCAGGAACGGAACGGAAGAAGCATGAAAACTGCACTTTTCAGCCTTGACGAACAGCTTGTTCTCCAGCAGCCTCTGGAGAACCTGGCGGACATGAAAAACATGCTCCTGGGGATTTTTAGAGAATATCAGGATGTCATCTATATAAACGAAAACTGACCGACCCAGGAGATCCCGCAGAACATCATTAACCAGGGACTGGAACACTGCTGGAGCGTTAGGTAAACCGAACGGGACCACCAGGTATTCAAAGTGTTTGAGGGGGGTGTTAAACGGACGAGGTGGTAGGCGTTGCGAAGGTCCAATTTCGTGAAGATGGTGGAATCATGCAGGGGTTCAAAGGCAGAATTGATTAGGGGCAGAGGATATTTGTTACGTATTGTTATTTCATTGAGCCCTCGGTAATCGATGCATGGTCGGAGCGAACCGTCTTTCTTTGCCACAAAGAAAAACCCCGCTCCTACCAGTGATGATGAGGGTCGAATAATACCTGACGCCAGGGAATCATGGATGTAGGCTTCCATGGAAGCTTTTTCGGGACCAGACAGGCTGTAGAGGCGACCCGATGGCAGTTTCGCACCGGCCAGTAGATCAATACAGCAGTCGTAGGGTCTATGGGGAGGCAAAGACACAGCATGGGATTTACAGAACACTTGTGATAAATCGTGATACTGCTGAGGTACACAAGATAAGTCAGGTTTAGGAGCAATACTGGATGCTGTGGAAGTAAGCTGTTTTGTGAAACTGTTCTGTAGGCCCAAGAAAGCCCCATATGCAAGCTTCTATATAAATAATTAAATAATACAGTCAAGATCTAGTGGAAAAGTACTGAGGATGGGGGGTGGCGAGAGGATGCAGGATAGTTCCCTATCAACAAGGACGAGGGCATCTAGCACACCAGTCAAAACAGGAATGTTTCCCTCCTGTTTTCCATAACTAAGCAGGAGTTGTACCTATAACAATAGATAAGATGGATCATGCTGAGCAAACAGGCGGGAGAATAATAAAAAATAAGGGAAATTAAGGAAAATTACATGGTCTGATTAAAAGGCACATGAGGAGAAGTCACAAACAATTTTATTTGGTAGATCAAGAGTGCCCCCAAGCGCAAAGGGTAGGAACTGGTCATATAACATCGCCTAATTTGTTATTGGATAAAATAAGATACGACGAAAGGGTGTCACCGCACATTATTGGTGTATTAGTTAGGTAGAGGAGGAATTATGATATTATATAAACTAATGTTTGTTTTTGTTCCGGGAATTCCTAATCCTCTGCATAGGCTAAAGGACTTCCCGTTGAATCAACGTTTTAATAAAAGATTAAATTTAATAGGAGACTCTGCTATTTCCTTCATCTTCATCTTGAGAATTCTTCAACTCAAAAACCCATCTCAAATTTTTTGTTGATTGGAGTTTTGCGGGACTTGCCTATGTGCATTGAGCATTAAGGTTAAATTCCTTTTTTCATGCTCGTTTCAGTCGCCGCTTCCTGGTCCTTCCTTTTTCTTGTTACCTTTCCTCTTACTGAGATGTAGGGCTTTATCCATATGGTGAGTCAAGGCGTTATTTGTTATTTGTACCATTTGTGCTACTCGCCTATTCTAACATCTCATTACTGAGGCAGGGCGTTTATTCTTGCTGGCTCTTTAGTTACTTAGCTTGTAGAAGTATGGGACCGCAGATCTCTGCTCTATTCACCTGTAAAATGTTTCTCTCTCCTGGGAGATCGGGCCTTCATGCTTTTACTGAGTTACTTAGCTCGTAGAAGTATAGGGTAGCAGTTCTTTGTTCTGTTCGCCTTGTTTGGTTTTCTTACAGTGAAACCAGGCATTTGTGCTTCTACTCATTTGCATGTTACAGTGAGCCGGTTAGTAGCTTCGGTACGTTTGTTCCCTGTTTTTTTAGGGGTATTTTTTTTTTTACTGAGATGGGTTTTTGTGGCTAACGTTTAAGGTTTGTGTCTTGGTTTTTTGTGAATGTACCTTGGTGTTTTTTGTTTTGCAGCTACCCTGGTAGGTAGGCGCTGAGTGGGCCAGTTAATCTTGTTTGGTTTCCCTGCGGCCCACTACTTTATTATTTTGCCTTTTTTATTTTTTGAGGTAATCCTGGGCGGGGATTTTATCCCTGTCAGGGGTACGCATTTCAAGGTATTTGGTCTCAGTTTGTAGTCCAAATGTCCTTGAGTTCCGTGTTTAAAGTCGCCTCTTGCCCGGCACGCCTCAGGAAGACAGATAGGCTTAGTAAGGTTTTGGGTAGGTAGCCAGTAACCAGGGTGCTGTCTTTTTTCTCCAAGGTGCTTGTAGCCGGGCACCAGTTAGCCACACCCCCCCTTACCCTTTATATAACAAAAAAAATAAAATAATAATTTTGTATATATTTGACTTTTCGGTTATTGCTCTCTTTAGGAACGTCCGCAGGGATTTCCTGAGGGATCGCCTGGGTCGTCCCTTAGAAGGGGGGTCCTGTCATGGGTTTCGACCCTTTTTCCCCATGCGGTCGTTTTCCTCGGTGGCCACCCGAGGGCGCTGCCCTTTTGGTGGATGCTTGCTCCACCCTGCTTTGATTGCGGAGCTTCTGTCGTCATCCACACCTGTGCGTGGTCACCTTGGAGCTATATAAGCCTCCCGTTTCCTTCGTTCGGGGCTTTGATGTTGTTTTGTATGGTCTGGTATTATTTGTACTGTTTAGTGTGTGGTATTATTTTTTGCCCTTTTATCGCTTAGCCAGTATGGTATTTTAGGAGACCATTTTTGCTCCCTTTTGTTTGATTGGAATTTTGCGGGACTTGCCTATGTGCGTTGAGCATTAGGGTTAAATTCCTTTTTTCATGCTCGTTTCAGTCGCCGCTTCCTGGTCCTTCCTTTTTCTCATTACCTTTCCTCTTACTGAGATGTAGGGCTTTATCCATATGGTGAGTCAGGGCGTTATTTGTTATTTGTACCATTTGTGCTACTCGCCTATTCTAACGTCTCATTACTGAGGCAGGGCGTTTATTCTTGCTGGCTCTTAGCTCGTAGAAGTATGGGACCGCAGATCTCTGCTCTATTCGCCTGTAAAATGTTTCTCTCTCCTGGGAGATCGGGCGTTCACGCTTTTACTGAGTTACTTAGCTCGTAGAAGTATAGGGTAGCAGTTCTTTGTACCGTTCGCCTTGTTTGGTTTTCTTACTGTGAAACCAGGCGTTCTACTCATTTGCGTGTTAAAGTGAGCCGGTTAGTAGCTTTGGTACGTTTGTTCCCTGTTTTGTCTCCTTCTTGTGGACTACGTTTCCCCTTTGTTGTGAGTTACGGTTTTTTTATTATATTGAGAGGCAGTGCATGTATTTTCTACGAAGCTTGTGTTAGTCATTTTTGCTAGTAAAGTTATGGGACGACGGTGCTCCGTCGGCTCGCCTGTAAAATGTTTCTCCCTCCTGGGAGATCAGGCGTTTACCTCTTTACGTTTTCTGGAGTAATGCGGGACTTGCCTATGTGGATGTAGTTATTAGGACTCTTCCCCCCTGGCATACTTGCCTATGTGGATGTAGTTATCCGGACTCCTCCCCCCTGGCGTACTTGCCTATGTGGATGTAGTTATCCGCACTCTTCCCCCCTGGCGTACTTGCCTATGTGGATGTAGTTATCCGGACTCTTCCCCCCTGGCATACTTGCCTATGTGGATGTAGTTATTAGGACTCATCTCCCCTGGCTCTTTTCTGTTCCTGCTTCCTGGTCTTTGCATGTGACTGTGAGCTTATGGAGATAGCCATGGAATGTTAAATCTCTGTTCCTGTTCGCCTCGTTATATTCCTCTTTATGGAGAGGTAGGGCGTTTATTTTCTACTAATCTCGCTTTTGTCTTTTAGCCGGTAAATGTCCGGTGCAGCCTGTCCTGTTCGTTCCTTTCGGTACCTGTCTCCGTACATGGAGCTTTTGGCGATTTTGTTCGGAACTGTAGTTCTGTTTCGTCCTTCGGTACATGTCTTCCTATAGGGAAGATTGGGCGATGTTGTGGACATGTTTGTGTGTGACTGTGAGTCTGAGAGTAGCCTTGGAACGTTAGATCTCTGTTCCTTTCGCCTCTTCATATACTTTTGTATTATTTTGCAGTGTTTGTTGACTGTGTGTTTTATTTGTGCCATTACGCTACTCGCCCGTTCTTATGCATCTCGTTACTGAGAAAGGGCGCGTATTATTTCTGGCTACTGAGAAACCTGTCGTTGCGCTTGTACTTATTGGCATGTGACAGTGAGCCGGTTAGTAGCGTCGGTAGGCTAGTTCATTGTTTTGTCTCCCTCCCTTAACTGCGGGGTTTCCCGCCTTAGTGGACTTAGGGCTTAATGAAGCCCCTTGCTGCGTTTGGCTCCTCCTACCTCACACTTCACGCCACCATTACAAATTGACAGCAAGGCAAGACTAGATAAGCGGCGAGTTAACGCAGCTTTTTAGCAAGAGTTAAGTTAAGCAAGGCAAGACAAAGCTAGATACTAAGCACCAGATGAGACAAGACCAGAGTATTACTACAACGAGACTTAACAAACTGGCACAGGACAAAGAACACCGGGAGACTAAATACAAGAGTTAATAGGTATCAATAATGCGCAGCGTGCGAATGTATGCGTGAGAGATTAGCGGAGCAGAGAGTGTGAGGAATGCATGCGGCGAGAAGGAAAGAGATAGGCAGACACAGAGCAAGGGAACAGAGTGACACAAAAGGGAAAAACTATGCCCAGCCTGCAGCACGAGGGGAAACAAACAGGAATACAAAAACAACACGGCATATGAGGAAACAGGTAAAACACGGGACACAAAGGGGACTGGAAGGAGAGCGTCATCTAATATGTTATCTAATATGATATGGTATGTCATGCTAATGTCACTTGCTGCATCTGTATTGGCATAAAAAGGACTATGCCTATTTACGGTACTTGACATAAGGATCTCATGTCGTTTCACTTCATATTTCATGGTAATGTCACTTGCTGCATCTGTATTGGCATAAAAAGGACTATGCCTATTTACGGTACTTGACATAAGGATCTCATGTCGTTTCACTTCATATATCATGGTAATGTCACTTGCTGCATAAATGTTGACATAACACACAATATGCCTATTTGCGGTCATTGACATAAACACTTATGAATGTTAATGTAGTGCTTATGAATGTGATATGTAGTGCTTATGAAGACGTTATATAGCTCTTATGAAGGACCCTTCAAAGGAAGTGTTACCAGTGTTGGCAAGTCAGTTAGGACATCTACTTTGAGCATGACACAAGTAATTTTTCCACAATTGTTTACAGACAGATTATTTCACTTTTAATTCACTATATCACAATTCCAGTGGATTAGAAGTTTGCATACACCAAGTTGACTGTGCCTTTAAATTTTTTATATTTGGTCGCATAGCCTTTGGCTTTGCATGCTATGAATTCCTGATGTCTGTGACCCAACAACAAGAAAAGACTCTTGATATCTTACTTTCTGGTACTCTTACAAGCGATAATATAACATCTCTGCATTTGAATGGATCTATATGGGAATTGGGGGGTGGGACTAGATTTAGCTGTAAATTATGATGGAACAGTATGGAATACATGATTGGTAAAATGGCTGTAAGTCCTCAAGGCTCTGAAGTATCAAACAAGCCTCACACCATCACTCTGCTGCCAGATATACAGTACATATAGACTGTCTCCGTGAGTTGACAGAGAGTCTTCACAGACTTACTATCGCAGTCAATCCACCTCCATTTGCACAAGCACCTATACACCCCGTTCCCTTGCCACGCACCCTTAGGGAGCCTAAGCTTCAATTTCTGTCCCATTACAGTGGGGAACCGGGGAATTGTCAGGCTTTTCTTACTCAGTGCCTGATATTTTTTCAGGCACAGCCCTCCCGGTTTGCCACACAAGAGTCCCGGGTAGCGTTTATTTTGTCTTTATTAAACGACCATGCCCTTACTTGGGTGGACCCTCTAATTTGGGCCAACGCCCCTGTTGTACGTGACAAGATTAAATTGATGGAGGAGATTCAGTTAGTGTTTGATCACGACATCTCCGGTCAAGAGGCCGCCATGAGACTGACTAGTTTTTGCCAGGGCACTGACACGGTGGCGGCGTTTTCCATCACGTTTCGAGCACTGGCAGGGGAGACAGGATGGCCTGACGGTCCGCTTAGGTCTTTATTTCTTAATGCGTTGTCCAATCTCATTAAGGATGCCCTCGCCGTGCTTGAGCCACCTGCTACGTTCAGTGCCCTGGTTACTACGGCTATATGTGATGCGGTATGTCAAAACCAGGCGGAATTGGGCAAGAGGTCAATTTTGAGTTATTGGTATATTAGTAAAACATAGACCTTGCACTTTACAACTCCGCTTTCTTTTTTCAAATCGGATATTCCAAAGCGAAGTTATTAAGATTTTAAATTGGACCGTCTGAAACATCGAAACTGAGAAATAGCCCTTTAAAGTTTGAGTTTAAACAAAACAAGTTGGTTAACAATGTTAGCGTACCGAACCCTGTTATCGGGCGGAAACCAGACATTTTTGTGATCAACATACGATACTGATATTATTCTGGCACATACCATTGAACATATTATATTTATTAGGTTCACAAAACGATAAGCTAACTTTTAAGCCAATAACCATGTAGATGTGACCGGTAGTTTTTTTGTTTTAACGTCTTTTAGATTAGAAAGTACTGTCAAAAAAGGGGCGCCCTTTATCGGGCGGCTCTTGTAGGCTAGTGCATAAACAAGCTCACGATTATTGTTGTTTTAATAATCAATTAATAGTTTATTTCATCAAGAAAGATACCGTTTGAATAACCAATATGTTGGCAAAATAGCTGGCTAACTGGATAGTTTACCTGACAGTCCGAAAGATGTCGATATTGGGTTTATTTCTTCACAAAACGATAAACTAAGTTTTAAGCCAATATTAAACATGTAGACGTGACCGGTAGTTTTTTGTTTTAACGTCTTTTAGATGAGACAGTAATGTCAAAAAAGGGGAGACAACTATCGTTTATTGGCTTAAAAGAGATAGGCTCAATCGCATTGGATTTATTTCTTTACAAAAACGATGTTAACTTTTAAGCCAATAACGTGTTGTTTTTTTTTTCGTTTTAACGTCTTTAAGATGAGACGAGACTGCCAAAGAAAGGGCGCCCATTATCGGGCGGCTGTTGTAATCCATAAACAAGCTCACGATTATTGTTGTTTTAATAATCAATTAATAGTTTATTTAATCAAGAAAGATACCGTTTGAATAACCAATATGTTGGCAAAATATCATCATGCGATTTTACGTTAGCAAGTGAGCTAGAAGTTACGCTAAATTTGGCGTCATTTCCAAGCAAAATCTCGAACAAGGCATCATTTTGTGAAATGACATGCCTCTCTAAAAGTGCTTAAAAAAATACTTTGTCGATGAAATTTCAGTTTGAAACTTTTACAGAACATTTTTAATATTTGTAGCATCATAAATGTTCAAAAATCTCAAAAACGCTAAAATTCACCCCCAAGGCATTTTGCAGCTTTTCCTCCGTTCGTAGCTCTGCCCAATTCCGCCTGCTTTTGACATACCGCGTCACATATGTCTTGATAACCGTATCAGGGAGCGTGAGCGGGGGCGTAGATACCGCCCTGTTTGTCATATCCCTTCACCATCAGTAGAACCTCCAGCCGGCCCTCCCACCTACTCCTTCTTTAACCAGGAGGAGCCCATGCAGGTGGATGGGTCATCTCTCCTCAAGCCTAGCGGGGCGAAACCGCGGGAGAGCTGGTGCCACTATTGTAGGCACAAGGGCTACACAAAAGATCAGTGTCCCAAGTTGGGGGGAAACGGGGGGGTCTCGCTAGGGGAAATGGGACCTCTAGTGAGACAAAATGGTAATCTTTCTCAGACTCTTTTACCAGTCAAATAGTTCTGGTATAGGCGTTCGGTCAACATTGACGCTTTCATTGATTCCGGGGCAGTTGAGTGTTTCATAGACGCTAAATGGGCCAGGGAATTAAAAATTCCCATACGCCCCCCTCACTCGGCCCGACTACTACCGGTTACTGCTCTTGATAGTCGCCCTTTGGGCTCCTTACTCATGTGTCCTTCTTCCAGGGTCCTTCTGAGAGGATACTATCTTTTTTAGTTAATTCTCCAGCTTACCCACTCATTCTGGGACATTCATAGTTGGTTTTACACAACCCTCATGTTAGCTGGGGCAGTGACAGAGGGCTTTTTCGCCAGTGGGGTTCCCGGTCCCACTGCCATGCTCTCTTATTAGCCTCTATTCGGGCGGTGCCAGTCACAGTTCCAAACTCAGCTCCGTTAGTGATCTGGGGTAGGCGGAGCTCCCTTCTGACCAGGAAACTTTGCCCTCTCTCTCTGAAAGTAAAGTGGAGAGTCTGGTCTGGGATTCCATTGTGGAGGGGATTTCTATGGGGGAGGAGAGCCCTCCTGATTCCGATTTCGATTGGGAATTGTCACCTGATCCTTTTCGACCCTGAGCCTCTGGAGATAGTAGGGGTGCTCGAGTTCTGCTTGCCTACTAATGTACCGGAGGAGTAAGCTGACCTTGCTGAGGTTTTTAGTAAGCAACGCGCCACTACCTTACCTCCTCATAGGCCGTATGACTGCGCTATTGACTGTTCTGTTCCTCCCAGGTGTTCTCTGTATTCCTTGTTGATTCCGGAAAGAACAGCCATGAAAGAATACATTGAGGAGTCTCTGGCTAACGGTTTCATCAGACCTTCCACTTCGCCAGCCGGCGCTCGATTTGTTTTTTGTTAAAAAAAAGACGGCGGTCTGAGGCCCTGTATAGACTATCAGGGTCTAAATGACATCACCGTTAAGAACAGGTATCCTCTGCCACTCATGAACTCCACATTCGAGCGCCTACAGGGGGCGTCTGTCTTTTCCAAACTCAACCTTTGCAATGCCTACAATCTGGTGCGCATGCGTGAGGGAGATGAGTGAAAGACGGCTTTTAATACTCATAACGGACACTGTGAGTAACTGGTTATACCATTATACCATTCAGGCCCACTAGCGTCCCGTCCGTGCCCCCCCCCCCCCCCCCCCCCCCCCCGTCTTTCAGGCGTTAGTTAATGATGTGCTCAGAGAGATGCTGGAGAAATTCATGTTCGTTTATTTTGACGATATTCAGATTTTCTCTTCTAGCCTTTCTGAACACATCATTCACATCAGACAGGTTCACAAGAGCCTTTTACAAGCCAAATTGTTTGTGAAGGCAGAGAAATGCCTGTTCCACGCCAGCTCAGTTTCCTTTCTGAGGTTTATTATTGCTGAGGGTAAGGTCCAAATGGATCCGGAGAAGGTTTCTGCAGTAAGGAACTGGCCCTCTCCCCTTTCGGTTAAACAGGTGCAGCGCTTTCTGGGCTTTGCAAATTTTTATCGACGGTTCATCTGTAATTTTAGTGCTGTAGCTGCGCCCATCACAGCTCTCACTAAAAAGACATCACCGTTACACTTCCAGTGGAATTCCAAAGGTGAGGCGACCTTCACAGAGCTAAAGAAAAGATTCAGCTCTGAACCCATTCTCATAATGCCCAATCCCTCCCTCCCATTTGTGGTAGAGGTGGATGCTTCAGAGTTGGGGGTAGGCACAATCTTATCTCAGCATTCTCCGCTGGACCGCAAGATGCACCCATGCGCATATTTTTCTCATGGCTTAACACCTGCCGAGAGAAACAATGATGTAGGAGATCGAGAGCTGCTGGCTTTAGAGGAGTGGCATCATTGGTTTGAGGGAGCTGAGCATCCGTTCACAGTTTGGACGGATCATAAAAATCTCTAATATGTTCAGGAAGCCAAAAGACGTAACTCTCGTCAAGCCCGGTGGTCATTATTTTTTGCGCGCTTCAATTTCCTTATCACGTACCGAACCAGTTCTAAGAACATTAAGCTGGACGCGCTTTCTCGCATTTATGACTGATCCACGTCCGGAACCCATCGTACCTGCCGCGTAAATTCTAGCCACGGTTATGTGGGAGATCGAGGCGATCATGCAGAAGTCGTTGCACTCGGATCCGGGCCCAGGTGGGGGTCCGTCTCACTGTCTGTTTGTCCCTCCCCGTATTAGATCTCGGGTGCTCCAATGGGGACACTCATCTCAGCTGGCGGCTCATCCAGGTGTTCATCGGACAAGGGATTTTTTATCTAGGCAATTTTGGTGGCCGAACATGGAGAGAGATGTGCGGGACTTTGTCTCTGCCTGTTCGGTTTGCGCCCGCAGCAAGGGCTCATGACTCGCTCCCTCTGGGCTTCTGTGCCCTCTGCCTATTCCCAGTCACCCTTGGAGTCATGTCGCCCTTGACTTCATCACCGGGTTGCCCGCGTCCCAGGGTAACACGGTGATCTTAGTAGTCGTAGACAGGTTTTCCAAGGCGGCACACTTCATTGCTCTTTCTAAGCTGCCATCAGCCCCGAGAACGCGCAGCTTATGGTGGACCATGTATTCAGAGTGCATGGCCTCCCCCTGGATGTTGTTTCAGATCGCGGCCCCCAATTCGCCACCAGGTTCTGGCACTCTTTTTGTGCCCTGCTTGGGGCATCTGTCAGCTTGTCTTCCGGTTTTCATCCGGAGACTAATGGACAGATGGAGCACACTAACCAGACCTTGGAGAGCACCCTTCGCTGCTTGGCTGCCTCTAACCCCATATCCTGGAGTCGTCATCTCGCCTGGGCGGAGTATGTCCATAACACGCTGCGTAATGCCTCCACAGGTCTCTCTTCTTTTGAGGCTCAGCTGGGGTATCAACCTCCGTTATTTCCTGAGTTGGAGAGGGAGGTGGAGGTACACTCGGCTGGTTTTTTGGTGCGGATGTGCCGATCCGTTTGGAGGCGCATTCGTGCATCTCTCTTACGTGCCACGGCTAAGCAAAAGGGTGCGGCCGACAGGCGTCATTGCCCAGCTCCTTCCTACCGGGTAGGGCAACAAGTGTGGCTCTCCACGTGGGACCTGCCCTTGCGAGTGGAGTCCCGTAAACACATGCTACGATTCGTGGATCCGTTCAAGATCACCCGCAAAATTAACCCGGTCACGGTGTGTCTACAGCTGCCGCGCTCCATGCGCATTCACCCTACCTATCACATCTCCCGGCTTAAACCTATGCTCGTTAGTGCTTTTGCCCCTGTGGACAAGCCGCCGCCCCCTCCCCGTTTCGTGGAGGGGAGCCCGGGGTATACTGTCCGGCACATTTTGGCAGAGAGACGTGTAGGTAGAGGTTTTCAGTTTTTAGTGGACTGGGAGGGTTATGGCCCTGAGGAGCACTGCTGTGTCCTAAGAATGTTTTGGACCCACAACTTATTTGGGACTTCCGTATATATAAGTTTGAGGGATCGTCTGGGGTCGTCCCTTAGCGGGGGGTTCCTGTCATGGTTTTGCCCCTTTCTCTTATCTCTACGGTCGCTTCTCCTCGGAGCCGCGTTTGGGCACTATTGCAGTTCTAGTTTCCACCCAGTCCTTAGCTGCTCACAAAGCCGGTATTGGTATAGGACTCGGAGACTGCATTCCTTGTTGGTTCAAATAAGCAACGCAGCAAGCTCCCCTTAGACTTAGAGTTAGGATTCTTTATTCCTTTTTGTTTACTCTGTTTCTAAGTTCACCTTTATCTCTTTATTCCTCGTGGAGGATTACTTTTGTTTTGTACAAGCTCTCTGACAGTTAAGAGCTTCAGCATGCTGCCTGTTTATTTCTGTTTCTCTGGTCATATCTACGAGCGTCACCCTCGTTTGGGGTTGTTATTATTTTGGCCTCTAAAACCGGGGGTTTTTTCCCGTGCCTTTTTTCCTTTTCTTCTTTCCATTTTGTGGTTATTCACGGTTAGTGGATAAATTTCTTACTCCCTTCCTGTCGCATCTGGTTCTCCGAACCCAACCCCTCACAGCTACTGTAAAACTCTGCGACATCATAAACAATATAGCACAACCTAGCCGCTTTTCTGCAGCTAGCTTGCTATACTACATTGTGTTGTATTAATAGTACATTTAAAAAATACAAAACGCACACACACTTTGTACACACGGCAACACAATGGAATCCATGCTTTCTGGTTCAGATGAAGTCATGGATGTCAATCTCCTCATCTGAATCCAGAGGACGACTACACAATTCAGCAGCACACAACTCCGGCATGGAAAATCCTTTTGTTTCTTCACCATTGTACAAAAAATTTCTTACTGGTGGTTACACCGCGATGTGTATAACGCGCTTTCATGCGCAAAATAGCAGAGACGCAGACGCTTATTGATAATTCTGTTCTGATAATACGCTCATGACATGCACAGCTCTGCCAATCTCTCCAATAACTTATCTTGTACCTCTTTGGAAAGCTTAGAAAGCATTCTTTTCCAATAATGAGGCTGTCAATCCATTACAATTAGGTTCATGATATTACAACTGGCAATTTGAATTGCATAATGTTATGCAGACTTTTTTTTTTTTTTTGATTTTGCCCATGTTGAAACTTACATGTACCCCACATATAGACAGAAAATAACTACAGAATATGGACATGTCTGGCTTTAAAATGTAGGTAAGGTTATGACTTTATTCGATGCTTTATGAGAGATTTTCATAGCAGAAGGAAATTATGTGATGACGACAGAAATTCACTCTAATAAGTGAGCAGGCAAAATAACAGTTGAATTGATGTATATTCCGGACATTGTGTATTTTTTATTGTTGCTGTGATAGTATACAATTTTTTGGTGGTGACAGAAGAACTGTAACCAACTTATAATTATATTTAAATGTCCAGTATATTCAACCAGATTCGCACTCATGTAGATTACACTGTAATGTTCGATATGGGCCATTCTACAGAAGTCGTGCAAATTGAGGGTTGGACAAAAGTGTAAATTTGTATTCTTTTTGCAAAATTCTTTTATAATATATGTGTTACACTTTATCTGAAATACATAAATATACTAGATGCACAGTGCAATCACATGTAATTTTTTCAGAATAAGGATGAATTTACTGACTGCTCCTAAATATGTGAACCGAAACATGGTGTAAACCCTGCTTTTGTAATAAAATTACATACCCAATTGATAAGTTTAATTCACCCCTTTGAAAATGACATTTTTGAAAAAAAATCTTGACTGCTGTTGAATTTGAATCAATTACCCTGAATTTTTTAATCAAATAAAACGTTGGATTAATTAAATTTAGTGAAAACTGTACAAATGTTCTCTATATGGACAGATGGACAGATTTGATCACATGAATTTGATAGATTCTTATTTATGAGATTATATATAACCTCACCAGCACAATATCTTGGATATTTGATTGATTATTCATATTATTAAAAATTTTAACAAAACAGCAGGTGTTTCGGTTGTGACCACATTGTTGCGGTTGTGACATCTCTTACTGAAACCTGAATTCCAAAGTTGGGACAGTACGTAAAATGCAAATAAAAGCAGAAAGCAGTGATTTGTAAATTCTCTTGTCTATATATTTAAATGAAAATGATATTTAAAAGATATTTAATGTTTTACCTTAGAGGGAGATAAATTGAGTTGTGGTTTCATACAATTTTCTTAAATAATGTAAGTAATGACAAAAATAACCAAAATTGGTGCTAATTATATGGTATAAAGTTGAGAAGGAAGTATTTGTTTCCTTATAGAATCAACCCTTATGGAAATGTAATATACTGCAGTATATTTTAAATATATTGTGATGATAATTTTGATATATTTACAATATACTGCAGTATATTCTTTTTCCATAAGGGAATTGTTTTCAGAACTAACAACGAGAGTTTTTGCATAACTACAGACAAAATGGAACTAGTAACCAGAAATAGATTTAGCAACGAGACGTTTTCTGTTCAGAAAGAACTACCAACCAGCAGTTTTGCTTGACAACGGGAAAACAACAGCCTTGGAATGATATTTCAATTTCAGCTGATTATGTCGATAAAATCAATAAATATAAAAGTAACTAATATATAATTGTTGTTGGTAACTGTGGAATAAACCACTCCGGGCTGTCCCGTTATTGTTATTTGACATGGTTTATGACCTTTTTTCCCTTGTGGTCGTGTTCCTCGGTCGCCACACGTGGGCGCTGCTCTTTTAGTGGAGTTTTGGCTCCGCCGCGTTTCGTCAGCGTTCACAGGTGTGCGTGGTTGCTGGTGAGCTACATAAGCCTTTGTATTCCTTCGTTCGGGGCTTCGATATAGTTGATTTGTATTGTGGTGTATTGTCTGGCATTATTTGTGCTGTTTTGTGTGTGGTATTATTTGCCCTTTGATTGCTTAGCCAGTATGATTCGGTCTAGGTTTTTTAGGAGACCATTTCTGCTCCAGAGTGTTTTATTGGAGTAATGCGGGACTGTGCATATATTAGGACTCTTCCCCCCTGGCTCTTTTCTGTCTCCGCTTTCTGGTTTTTCCATTCTTCCGTTGCCTAGACCCTTTTGCCTTCTCTGTCTCTTCCTCCTCTCTCTGTCTGCTTTCTTCCGTGTAAGCGAGAGGAGTCTTTGTTTGTTTGTGGGTGTATTTGTATAGTCATTTCTTACTCAGAGACCGGGCGTTTTTATCGTACTGACAAGCAGGGCTTTATCTATTCTGAGAGGCAGGGCGTGTATTTTATATTAAACTCGTGTTAGTCTTTTAGCCGGTAAATGTCCGGTGCAGCTGTCCTGTCCTTTTTACCTGCGGGACGATTGTGTTCGGAACTGTAGTTCTGTTCGTTCTCCGGGTATGTCTCTCCTCATATGGAGCTTGGGCGATTTTGTTGACATGTTTGCGTTTGACTGCGAGTCTCTGAAAGTAGCCTTGGAACGTTAGCTCTCTGTTCCTTGCACCTCGTTACATTCTCCTTTATTCTGAGAGGCAGGGCGTGTATTTTCTATTAAGCTCGCATTAGTCTTTTAGCCGGTAAATGTCCGGTGCAGCTGTCCTGTTTCGTCCTTTTTACCTGCGGGACGATTGTGTTCGGAACTGTAGTTCTGTTCATTCTCCGGGTATGTCTCTCCTCATATGGAGCTTGGGCGATTTTGTTGACATGTTTGCGTTTGACTGCGAGTCTCTGAAAGTAGCCTTGGAACGTTAGCTCTCTGTTCCTTGCACCTCGTTACATTCTCCTTTATTCTGAGAGGCAGGGCGTGTATTTTCTATTAAGCTCGCATTAGTCTTTTAGCCGGTAAATGTCCGGTGCAGCTGTCCTGTTTCGTCCTTTTTACCTGCGGGACGATTGTGTTCGGAACTGTAGTTCTGTTCATTCTCCGGGTATGTCTCTCCTCATATGGAGCTTGGGCGATTTTGTTGACATGTTTGTGTTTGACTGCAAGTCTCTGAAAGTAGCCTTGGAACATTAGTTCTCTGTTCCTTTCACCTTGTTACATTCCTCTTTACGGAGAGGTAGGGCGTTCTTATTTTCTACTAATCTCGCGTTAGTCTTTTAGCCAGTAAATGTCCGATGCTGCCTGTCTTGTTCGTTCCTTTCAGTACCTGTCTCCCTACATGGAGCTTTTGGCGATTTTGTTCGGAACTGTAGTTCTGTTTCATCCTTTGGTACATGTCTTCCTATAGGGAAGATTGGGTGATGTTGTGGACATGTTTGTGTGTCCAACCTTGGAACGTTAGATCTCTGTTCCTTTCGCCTCCTCGTATACTATCTCGTATTATTTTGCAGGGTTTGTTGGCTGTGTTTTATTTGTACCATTTATGCTACTCGCCTGTTCTTATGCGTCTCGTTACCGAGGCAGGGCGTTTATTATTGCTGGCTCTTTAGTTACTTAGCTCGTAGAGGTATGGGATCTCTGCTCTATTCGCCTGTAAAATGTTTCTCTCTCCTGGGAGATCGGGCGTTCATGCTTTTACTGAGTTACTTAGCTCGTAGAAGTATAGGGTAGCAGTTCTTTGTTCCCTTAGCCTTATTTGGTTTTCTTACTGAGCAACCTGGCGTTTGCGCTTCTACTCATTGGTGTGTGACAGTGAGCCGGTTAGTAGCTTTGGTACGTGTGTTCCCTGTCTTGTCTCCCTCCCTTAACTGCGGGGTTTCCCGCCTTAGTGGCCTTAGGGCCTAAAGAATCCCCTTGCTGCATTTGGCTCCTCCTACCTCACACATCACGCCACCATTACATTATTGGAAAATAATGTACAATGGGCGTGGTTATGTAGCAGAGGTGAAGCCGATATATATAACGGGACAGCCCGTCGTAGTATATTCCTTACTTATACCACGGTATGGGTGAATACTCGATTCCGCTTCGCAACGAGCAACAAGATGTTTTCTGTTCAAATAGAACTATCAACCAGCAGTTTTGCTTGACAAAGGAAAACAACATGCCAAAATGGCCTCTGATGGATATTTCACTACCTCCACGTCAGGCATTCAAACTGTTTAATGCCTGGCTCCGAAATCATTATTGCTTACATATATACGCTGCTGAATAAAATAGCCAGGCAGATTGTGCTAAAATGGGCATATGCACTGCTGAATAAAACAGCCACACAGATTATATACAGAACAGGCATATACAGTGCCCTCCACTATCATTGGCACCCCTGGTAAAGATGAGTAAAAAGGGTTATAAAAAATGTATAATTTACAGCTAAATCTAGTCCCACCCCCCAATTCCCATAGAGATCCATTCAAATGCAGAGATGTTATAGTATCACTTGTAAGAGTACCAGAAAATAAGATATCAAGAGTCTTTTGATGTTGTTGGGTCACAGACATCAGGAAGTCATGGCCTGCAAAGGATATGTGACCAATTCTCATTTTTTCAGTGTGAGATTAAGCTAATTCACCAAACAGTGAATTTATTATAACCCTTTTTACTCATTTTTACCAGGAGTGCCAATAATAGTGGAGGGCACTGTATACTGCTGAATTAAATAGTCACAGGCAGGCAGATTGTACACAAAATGTGCATAAAACAGACAGGTATATTACACACAAAACATGTATATACACTGCTGAATAAAACAACCAGGTATATTATTCACAAAACGGGCAAATACACTGCTGAATAAAAAAGCCAGATAGGTTATACACAAAATTGGCATATATACTGCTGAATAAAACAGCCATGCAGATGATACATAAAAAGTGCATATACACTTATGAATGAAACAGCCAGGCAGATTATACACAAAATGTGCATATACAATGCAGACTGATTATACACAAGATGTGCATATACACTGCTGAATAAAACGGCCATGCAGATTATGCACAAAATGTGCAAATACACTGATGAATAAAACAGCCAGGTAGATTATATACAAAACAGGCATATACACTACTGAATGAAATAATCACACAGATTATACGCAAAGCAGGCATATACACTGATAAAAAAAACTGCCAGGCAGATTGTACACAAAATGGGCATATACACAGCTGAATAAAACAGCCAGGCAGATTATACACAAAAGCGGCATATACACTGCTGAATAAAACAGTGAAGCAGATTATACATTAAACGGGCATATACAATTCTGAATAAGAAAGGCAGACAGATTATTCACAAAACAGGCATATGAACTGCTGAATAAAACAGCCAGTCAGATTATACACAAAATGGCATACACATTGCTGAATAAAACAGCCAGGCAGATTATACACAATACGGGCATATACACTGTTAAATAAAACAGCCAGGCAGTTTATACACAAAACAGTCACATACACTGCTGAATAAAACAGCCAGGCAGATTATACACAAATTGGGCATATACACTGCTAAATTAAACAGCCAGGCAGATTATATACAAAACAGCATGTGGCCCATAGCCTACGTCCACTGACAACCAAAATGCCACTCAGTCTGACCAGAAGTTATATATAGAGTAAGAAAACAAATCTATGATGGTATTTTTTTTTTGTCCAAACTCATTCAATTTCCGTGAAGAAACTTAAATGAAAGGAAATTGATGGAAGAATGAGATGCTATTATTTGTTTCCAGTCATATAGAAATGACTTCCATATTCCTGAAAAGACTTTCAGCTCTAAACTGAGCCAACATTTAAATCTAATGAACATAAAATATACAGCCCGGAAAAGGAAGACTCTGTGAGCCAATCACAGTCTCTCATGTTCAGAGGCTTGGAGGAAAGCAACAACTGCTGTGGAGCTGGGTTTATGTTCCAGTTTAATTTTCTAAACAGCTGTATTCACCAGTGTGGGTTTGCTTGAAATAATATTGGACCACAGGCAAATGTTTTCAGCAAGGATAAATGTGCAGCCTACAGGTGCATGTAGTTCATTACTAAAGAAAAAAAAACATAAGTGATTGGGCTTAATGCTTAAGAGCATGCGATGGCATGAAATTCCAAAACTACATGATAAATGTACTAAATGATAAACATACCTTACTAAAAAAGTATGGCTACAGTTAGATGGTTGTGTTCATAAAGAGAAGGTGCGCTAGCCTTGTGTGCTTCCACAAGGTACTCAATCAGATCTATATATCAGCCAATCCCCGCAGCAAAATTTATGCATACAGTATCTAAGCTGTGTAAGACAGTGTCTGATATCTCCAATTTAATGCATGAAAATATTTGAAATCAGTTTGACTCTCTCGCCCTTCCTTTATCCTAATAAGGGCTCAACCCCCCCCCCCCCCCCCCCCCCCACCCCCCACCCCGAAAACAACACACACGCACACACACACACACACACACACACACACACACACACACACACACACACACACACACACACATAGCTACACCACACACACAATTACAAACAAAACTTTGACCCCCCAGACCGAGCGCAAGTCAAGACAATGCTCAGGCCAATCATTATTCTATTTCTTAACATAAACATAGCCTACTGATCGTGGTATTTAGTCTGGCGCGCAGAAATAATTATTGCTTCTATTATTTGTATGTCTGGCTGTTAAACGGGTTCCCTTAGGATTTTCTCATAATTTTATCGTCGGTTCGTCCGATGTTGGACTCGATTTAAATCATCCCGTTGTCTCTTTAAATCCTTACCGTGTCTACATCAATGACATCATCGTCTAAAAACACATTACATCACCTCCTTCGGGACACTTCTAACCAGCCCCACCTTGTTTCCTCGCGTCGCTTGGGATAAATTCTATTGGCTTTACCTGTATTCAACCCCTCCTTTTCTCGTCTCTTATTGGAAGCTGTGGTTTTTTATTCCCTTGTAAGATTGGTTCACATCGTATGCATCCAACCTCTTAACAGAAATCTATGGAATTGCAGGATCCGCGGGTAATTCAATTTCTGCGTTGGTTAAAATACTTGACCTAAGTACATTTTTTATTTAATCTTTAGACACAATTATTTTCCCGGGAAAGGTTTTGCGCAGTAGACTTACACTGCGCATTGTGTGCCAACAGATGTTTGCTGAACATTACGCATCTACGCAATGGACTGTGCTGTGCATCTATACATAAAGACAAAATGATGATATCTCACATGCTATGGTTAAAAATATGGATTTACTAATTGTAAGATTCATTAACAGGTCTGGTTGTCATCGGTCTGATAATCTGATGTCTGATAACCATGACTAAAGAAAAGAAGGTTTTTTTTTCAGTTTTTCCAGATGAGATATCCAACACTTATAACCGTCAAATAAAAACCATTTCACAAAAATATGAAGGGATGATTGAACAACCTTTGTATTTCGCTACATTCCTTTTGAGCGACAGCTACATTTGTTTCACATTGGTTTTAAATAATAGATTGCTGCATGCCAGTGATAATGGTTTGAGCGTGTACGCTTCGGATAAGTGGGGTGGAAAGTGCAGTACTCGTTATCTCAGCGAGGTGGGAGAAAACAAAACGAGATGGATGTAACCGGGGCGAAGTTCCTTTCACGCTTCCTTCTCGGCTTTATTTGCGCGTGCCGAGGCTTCCGTCCAGATTGCCACAAGTACAAGCTGTTGTATGCACTAGCATCTCCATCTTTGAAAAGGTATGACGAGTATGTAAAACCGCCTTGAAGATGGTTGTGATACACTACAGCCTTGATCAATTACTTACTGAAGTATTTAACAGTAGGCCTATTGGTTGTCCGTGTCGGGAATATCTTACTGCCATCGATGTTGCAAAATGTATGTGGAACAGGACTGCCGGTTTCTGCAGTTGCAAATGTAACTATTACATGCAGAGACGGTGTTTAGCCCTGCTGTTCCCATTACCGTACCTATAGCCATCAGTAGCCTAGTGTCCTTTAATTTATGATGCACACATGTATTGCGTCTTATCGCAGGCAATTGTATGTGCAAATGTACAAGCCTACATTTGGGCGTACAGCCGTAAATCTGTACGTCTGTTGAGTGTATTTATTTATTTTATTTTTTTGAGAGGGAGAGGGATGGTAAGAGAGGATTTTGCGAGAATGTCTCTTTAAGACCCAGCACCTTTTCATTCTAGAGAGAGAGAGAGAGAGAGAGAGAGAGAGAGAGAGAGAGAGAGAGAGAGAGAGAGAGAGAGAGAGAGAGAGAGAGACGGGAGGGGGTCTATGGTGTAGCGGTGTATAGCGTTGCCTTCGATTGCGCCGTTTACATGTGTGCGCGAGGGAGAAAGGGGGAAACAGATACCCGTTTTTCAAGGAGGTATTGGCACCGAAGAGCGCGAGACTAATGGAGCCGTGAGGAATGTGATGTCTTGCATTTGCTTTCAGCGATGATTAGGGTAAGAGACAAAGACACAGTCCGATTCCCGTTATTGTAGCTATGTATTATTATCAAAATGCGTGCGTGTTTGTTAGATTGTCTCGCGGTGTAGGGAGGGGGCAGGAGGGAGGAAGGAGAAAATAAACGATCGGAATGTCGAGACTTTGACAGGTGCGTTTACATTGACAGCACACAATTTATTTTGTGTGTGTTTGTGCGTTTGCATATATGTTGAACTAAATATATAGGGAGAAGAGCGACACATGATATGCCAATACATGCTTAGACTCTTGCATACTGTTTGTTAACGCAATTCACCATTAGTGCTGTGTAGACAACAATTTGTGTCTTTAAAGTTTTCTATTTTAAATCATGATAGCATCCGTGAACACAATCACACAATCAGACCGAGAGAAACAGTGCACCGTCTTTATTAATTTCTCGAAATATAACATTTACTCTGACGGTTTGATGATGTTGAGTGTGTAGTCTACATGTGTATGTGTCGGTCCGGTTTCAGTGTCCGGTTGTCTGTCTGTCTTCGTTCATGTCATATGTAGGCTACGCACTGTGATCGCAATATGAACATACATTTCTATAATTTTCACATTATGCGGAGCCATTATCGCAATTACAGGTTGCTTCCGCGCCGCACGTAACTGTAGGCTACACAGGAACATACCGAAATATATGAAGAGCCCCTGACATCTGACATCTTTGCCCATGTAACTGTTGTTACCGACGGACAAAGATATGAAATTCGATACAACGAATTTAGCTGTGAATGCTAATTCAATGGGGTTTACCCTCTATAAATCGACATAGGTGTGTGTTTTTTTTTTTTTTGCGTTCGCGGGCGCGCGTGCAACCTAAAAGCGGGGATGTTGATTCGACCAGTTATTTCTATACAATTACAAACATCTGGCCCTAATTGTATAGCCGACTCGTTATTGTTTGCAATGAAAGCAAGATGTCATTGGACACATTTTCTGGTCTGTGTGCAAAAAGTATGTCTGTCTTTCTGGCAGCCTGTCTCGGAGTATTATTGATTCTAACGAAGCGTTTAGCGTCGAGGTAAGAAATACATTGTA
The DNA here is from genome assembly GCA_029718625.1 of Synaphobranchus kaupii. Lineage (NCBI taxonomy): Eukaryota > Metazoa > Chordata > Actinopteri > Anguilliformes > Synaphobranchidae > Synaphobranchus > Synaphobranchus kaupii. The sequence continues at coordinate 43,203,382 of CM056386.1, read as the reverse complement.
GCAAACGGAAGAGCCCTCCTTCTCTCACTCGCTCGCCCTCTCCCCCTCGCTCAGTGATCAACGGAGCGTGAAACCATGGTTTATTATATTTCTGAATTGTAGATTACCATTATTATTTTTTCCAAATGCGATTCTTGTTTCTTCGCTCCCATCATCAATTTCCGCCTTCGATGTGTGGTGGGGTTCGGCTGCTGCGAGATGCGCGTGCCCGCAGCTATGCTCCCCGTCTTGATATTTGGTGGTGCACGGCGCCTATTCCGCACCGTACCCCTCTTCATAACTCTCTCTCCATTCCTTCACCTCGATAATTCCCCTCGCATGTCTTTTTTAGTTATTTCAGTAGAGGTGGTTATAATTGGATATTTTGAGGTCCTGTGCTGGGATGCACGCTGGTTGTCAGTCTAACGATGTCTTAATATATATGAAGATATCCGTAATGTGTTTAAGGTCTGTTATATGTAGTATTATAATACAATACAGAGTAATGTGGAGTAGTCAGAAACTGGCTTTTTCACACTCCCCCTCCTCTTGATAATTAACCCCAAAGAAGCCTTGTGGTTGCAAAAGACATAGGCCTACATTCTACATACTGAATTCACATCTCTTGTGATGTGAAAGGTAAATCATTGCTTAAAAAAATATAATTGTTTAAAAAATGTATTTTTAGTATTGAATTAAGATTGTGATGAAACTGACAATACATAATAATAATTTTTCAAATGAAGCATCATAGATGACTAAACAAATTCAACAGGGTTATGCTAACTATGGCATTTGATCCCTTATAATTTTGTCATTGGACAGACAGGAAATCAGATGTTGAATTTACAGCAATGTGTTCTTAGTTGAGGATGATGTGTGTGACCCACTCTGCCTTGAGCTGAATATGAAACCCCTGTGCTCTCAAACTCATATCCTCCAAACGTTTTTAACTTTCTATGCTAACGCTGGGATACAACTGCAACTGATTCACAGTAATTCAATTGTTCTCTCTTAATGAAGTGATTTTACATGAACTGTGGAGCAATTCACATGAAAGAGACCCAGGGTAAATATGCTCATTTAGGAGGAAGAAATTTAGCAGCCTTGAGGCCGTGATACAGGTGAAAGACTCATTTTTGAAGCTCCATCACTGGGCCAAAAACTAATAGTACTGTCTGAAGGCATACAAAGAAGTACCATAAAAATCATACAATAACAAGCGTGATAACCAGTGCCTAATTCAAGCTTTTGACCAAACCTTGAGAGTGAAACTATATTGAGTTTTCAAGGTTTCAGAAGAGACATATTTTTATTATTATTATATTTTATATGCCCGTTTTTCCCTACTGTTTCCCTGATAGACACATTTACCCTTTGTGTCATCATTGTCCACACATGCTGTCTGCCTAACCCATTTGAATGTTTTATTGAATTCTGTCTGATTCATCCCTCTTGTCTGTAATTTCATTTCTATGGTTTTTCTAATGATTGAATTGTTCTTTGCTCTCATCTGTAGTGCTGAGAGTCTGGGTCCTGAAGTCAGACAAACGTTCTCTTTCAACAAAGAGACATTCTGTGCCGAGTTTATGATGCTCTTTTGACACAATGCCTAAAGGAACTGAGGAACGGTTTTACTTCTTAATGACAACTTAAGAAGAATGCATTTAAAATGGATGTATGACAGGAGACAATGTCTAGTCATTGTATACATAAGCAGGGAAACATTGGTTTACCAAAGAAGGAAAAACATTAAAAACGGTATATATTAGTAGGTGCTGTGCGAGTTTGATGCTTGACCTAAGCAAAAGGCAATCTCCAAAGCATTACGGTATAGGCTTTCAGGAACCTTAATGGTTTGATGTTTTGCTACTGGGAGATTGAGGTGATTATCTGAATATGATTGTGTATTCTAACACATGAAGGCCAAGTAAACTTTTCTTGAAACTGAACACTTTTCTTTTTCTCTCTTCCCAGCTCTGCTTCCTGGTTCTGTGACGGACAACCTGGGGGGGAGAAGGCGTGTCTTTTGCTCCCGTCTTCCCTCTTATCCCTCCCCTTTGGAACCCGAGACACACCCCTTAATCCGACACCTGTGGGCTCTCCTTTACTTCACCCCTCCCAGCTAAGCTTCACCCCTGGCACACCCATCATACACCCTAAAACCCCTATCCTAAAATCGCAGCCTGAGAATCTCACACAGGCCTGTGTGCTTATATGTGGTGAGAGAGACGCATGCCGATTGGCTAAACTGAGGGAAGGGAGTGGTCTTGGAGTTCTGACCCTCCCACTGAGTGCAGTGAAGGGCAGATTGCGTGTTGCAGTCACAGACAGACAGACAAACAGACTGACAGACATGTAGAAAGCCAGTGGATCAGCAGTCTAAAGATCTCATTGACAGCAAAGACCAATCTGCACTCTTAAAAGCTGAGACTCACTTGGCCCTGCATCACATTTAACTGACAAACCAGCGAACCAATCACACGAGTAGGCACAAAGCGGCACGTACCACAAACAAACTCACATACACACACTCAAACGCACATACACACGCAGACGCATACAAACGGGTGCACATTCACAAAAGTGCATACACACACAGAAAAAGGCGTACACACAAACACACATAAACCCTCGTACAGTCACACAAACGCACATACACGCACAGAAACATAGAAAACACACGCACAAACACACGTACACACACAGATACACACAACCGCACGTACACACACGCATATCATCCACACACACTCCTCTCTGCCCACCGGACAGTGTGGAGGTGGCCTAAGAGGCACAGCGACACCCTGTAAAAGACACTCCCACCGACGTCTGCCTCAAGATGATGTGCGAGGTGATGCCCACCATCTCGGAGGACGGGAGGGGCGGGGCCAGCGGGGGCCCCTCCTCCCCGGCCGGGGGAGGGGGCGGCGCCGGGGGCGGGATGGGCGGACCTGGGGGCGGGTATGGGGGCCGGGACAGCAGAGGCGGGGATGAGGGCGGCAGCACGGGGAACCTGGAGTCCCTGATGGTGAATATGCTGACGGAGAGGGAGAGGCTGCTGGAGAGCTTAAGGGAGACCCAGGACAGCCTGGGGACGGCCCAGCTCAGGCTGCGCGACCTGGGGCACGAGAAGGACTCCCTTCAGAGACAGCTGTCCATCGCCCTACCACAGGTATGTGTGCCTGTGTGTGTGTGTGTGTGTGTGTGTGTGCATGTGTGCGCGCTGGTCGTCCATGTGTCTCTGCCTGTCTCCGCATGTCTCTGCGCGCCCACAAGTGTGCACGTGGTTTGATTACTGTACGCTAGTGTTTGACGTCCTGCTTGGTCCCTGCCATTATTCAGTGAAGGTGTCCACGTAAAACTGCATCCAGCGGGCAGACAGGAGGGATATTATGCCAGATACTGGGCTGTGTTATGGAATAGATACCTGTGTCTGGGACTCCGTCTCCATTGTGGGAATGGACAGGGAATGTTTTAGGAAGCTGTGGAAAAGTGAGCATCAGTAACCGAGGCCTTAGGGCCACATGCTGAGGACGTCACTGAGAGGATTACATCCAGAGAGGCATCTACGGCTGGGAAAGAGGCCTGAAAGCAGGAAGAGCCAGGAATGGAGAGATATGGAGGGGATAGAGGGAAAGAGGAAGAGCCAGGGATTGAGAGATATGCGGAGGATAGAGGGAAAGAGGAAGAGCCAGGGATGGAGAGATATGCGGAGGATAGAGGGAAAGAGGAAGAGCCAGGAGGAAGAGCCAGGGATGGAGAGATATTGAGAGGCTAGAGGGAAACAGGAAGAGCCAGGGATGGAGAGATATGGAGGGGATAAGGGCAAAGAGGAAGAGCCAGGGATGGAGAGAATGAAGGGTATAGAGGGAAGAGCCAGGGATGGAGAGATATGCAGAGGATAGAGGAAAAGAGGAAGAGCCAGGGATGGAGAGATATGGAGAGGATAGAGGGAAAGAGGAAGAGCCAGGGATGGAGAGGATAGAGGGAAAGAGGAAGAGCCAGGGATGGAGAGGATAGAGGGAAAGAGGAAGAGCCAGGGATGGAGAGATATGGAGGGGATAGAGGGAAGGGACAGAGACAAAGGAACCATTTTTACGATCTGATGCCCACTTTGAACAGACAAATTCAGTCATGTAACACAAATACTACACGTTCACCCGGCTCCCGCCTCACACAGATAAACAGCATTTTACATAATTTTTCTCTTGTGTAGCATTTTCCATTAGCCATATTACACATAGTGATTATGTCACGCCTAGAGTTTCAGTCAGGGGTAGCTGGAGGTGAGGACACGCACTGGACACATGTGAGATTCTGAGGACTATACCGGCTGATGTAGTCTTGATGCCAACCACAGGTAGGCATGAGTGGGCCACGGCCACCTGGTTGAACCACCACGCCTAATTGTGAATGCCCACCTAGGTAGTTCTGGCCCGCCTAGTTCTATACAGGCCCAACTATATGGATATTTCTGGCTGCGTTGCTGCTAGATGTCTGTGGGAAATAGTGCATATGTATGTACTGCATTCGTTTTGGCCGTCTGCTTATTTTACTGGAGGAATCAACAAAGTAATGAAATAGAGAAAAGCCTTTCAAGAACATTTGGGAAAGTTCCGGGTGGACTCCTGTTTGATTGTGCATTAGTGTTATGATAAGAATGTTCCCCAACCCATCTTCGAACGTATTTATTGCTCTGTTCCCAGGACATGTTCCAGGCATGTCGCACAGAAACGACAACCCCTGATGGTCCATTTAGTCATGATAAACAAGGATACATGTCAATGACATTTTAAGTATTTGTAACGCAAGATTTGTTGAACGTTGGTGACTTTACCTGAAGAAATTACTATGACAGATCTGCCACAATTCAATTATTTAATTAAAATAGCACAATTGAATAGTGTTTACATATTTGTCTAAAAATCCTGCAATGTTCCCCGTGACTTAAAAATAATGCTCAAGGCACATCCAGAAAACTGGAAGAATGAACAAACTGGGAATGTTTACCCCATCTTTCCAGGAATGTTTCGGAACCAAAAATGGGATTGTAACAGGGTCACACATGCTAGGATTGCCATTGAGAAGCTACAGTTTTGTTTGGGTTCTTCTGTCGGCAGGGAGAGGTAGGAAGTGAATGAAATTATTGCCATTAAGCACATACTCTGCGATCATTGAAATCTGAACCCCGGACAAGCATAGTCTGTCTAGAATTTCAGACTGGCATTATGAGCAGACACCAACAACTGGCATTCATGCAGGCATTAAGGATCTTTACTTGGGTGTTGTTTTGAAATGAGTAAAGAGCACTTTTAGAATGAGGCGGCCATCATGTTGAAGGTGTGAGAGATGGGGAACATTATATGTACTGAGTGTGACAGATGGACACATCTGTGTGTGTGTGTGTGTGTGTGTGTGTGTGTGTGTGTGTGTGTGTGTGTGTGTGTGTGTGTGTGTGTGTGTGTGTGTGTGTGTGTGTGTGTGTGTGTGTGTGTGTGACAGAGAGAGAGAGACTAGAGACAAGCAGGACTAGAATGGTGTTGGAGCTGTTGAAATCCCTGTTCTTTATAATAATTTGAAGACAGGTAAAGGAAGACTCATATGTGCACTTACAGTACAAACTAGATGCCAGTCCACAGTGAAGGGGATTAATGCAATTTGCATACGATAGACTGACTGACACTATGTTAATGCTGCCATTTTGTGAGAGAAGGAGAGAAGGCTTTATGTGCACAGCACACTGACATAGCTGATTCAGTACATCTGTGCTTACTGTCCTGACTTTTGCACAAGGAAGAGGAAATGCATGCGTGTGCGAGAGAGGGAGAGCTGGTAACATGAAACAGACAGGGCCACTAATGAATCGGACAATTTGCATATTGCTGCATACTAATTAGTTGGTTTCTGAAATCTATTCTTAGATGCAGGGCATTAACACATAGGGAGAGAGGGAGGGAGTGAGGGAGGGAGAGAGGGAGGTAAGGAGGGAGGGAAGGAGGTAACTAGCACAGTTTAAAGGACTCCAGTAAATTGATAATCATAGTCAATCTCTGTGACCGCGCTGTGAGAAGGAATGTGGGAGAAATAGAGGACAGAAACGGGGGATTGTGGGAAGGTGGTGCCAATCGGAATTCTAGCCCATTCTCAGCAAGACGTATTCCCAGAATGCCAGGCTCCAATAAGCCCACTGTGCCCCCATCTGTACATTTTTCCCCTTCCCCTCTGCTTTCTGTTCATCTCTCTCTCTATCCCTCCATCTGGGTCAGGCACATTGTAACTGGATCTACATACCTGTTCAAACACATACAACTCACGGCACAGCTAGTGCGAATCTCACTGCAGCCCTTTGAAAGGATGTTTTCAGGACCACTTTCCAGTTTCCTGCTTGTGGTTTCTTCATTGATGTTCCTGTGAAATCCATTCGGAACTGAAATGGAGAAAAAAAGGAGAGGGGGGGGGGGGGATAGTCAGTGAGAGACAGAGAGGGAGAGAAGGAGAATGAGCGGGAGAAAGGAAAAAAGAGGGGGGAGAGAATGAGAGAGAGGAAGGGAGAGTGAGATGGTGAGAGAGAATGAGCGAGAGAGGGAGAAGAAGGGAGAGAGAGAGAGGGAGTGATAAAAAATGGCATTTTCTATAAGGGTATAGAAGTGAAACGGTCAGTGAGAAGGTTGTTGAGCTCATCCTGTAGTTGTACCCTGTTGAGAAGGTTGTTGAGCTCATCCTGTAGTTGTACTCTGTTGAGAAGGTTGTTGAGCTCATCCTGTAGTTGTACTCTGTTGAGAAGGTTGTTGAGCTCATCCTGTAGTTGTACCCTGTTGAGAAGGTTGTTGAGCTCATCCTGTAGTTGTACTCTGTTGAGAAGGTTGTTGAGCTCATCCTGTAGTTGTACTCTGTTGAGAAGGTTGTTGAGCTCATCCTGTAGTTGTACTCTGTTGATAAGGTTGTTGAGCTCATCCTGTAGTTGTACTCTGTTGATAAGGTTGTTGAGCTCATCCTGTAGTTGTACTCTGTTGAGAAGGTTGTTGAGCTCATCCTGTAGTTGTACCCTGTTGAGAAGGTTGTTGAGCTCATCCTGTAGTTGTACTCTGTTGAGAAGGTTGTTGAGCTCATCCTGTAGTTGTACTCTGTTGAGAAGGTTGTTGAGCTCATCCTGTAGTTGTACTCTGTTGAGAAGGTTGTTGAGCTCATCCTGTAGTTGTACTCTGTTGATAAGGTTGTTGAGCTCATCCTGTAGTTGTACTCTGTTGAGAAGGTTGTTGAGCTCATCCTGTAGTTGTACTCTGTTGAGAAGGTTGTTGAGCTCATCCTGTAGTTGTACTCTGTTGAGAAGGTTGTTGAGCTCATCCTGTAGTTGTACTCTGTTGAGAAGGTTGTTGAGCTCATCCTGTAGTTGTACTCTGTTGAGAAGGTTGTTGAGCTCATCCTGTAGTTGTACTCTGTTGAGAAGGTTGTTGAGCTCATCCTGTAGTTGTACTCTGTTGAGAAGGTTGTTGAGCTCATCCTGTAGTTGTACTCTGTTGATAAGGCTGTTGAGCTCATCCTGTAGTTGTACTCTGTTGAGAAGGTTGTTGAGCTCATCCTGTAGTTGTACTCTGTTGAGAAGGTTGTTGAGCTCATCCTGTAGTTGTACTCTGTTGAGAAGGTTGTTGAGCTCATCCTGTAGTTGTACTCTGTTGAGAAGGTTGTTGAGCTCATCCTGTAGTTGTACTCTGTTGAGAAGGTTGTTGAGCTCATCCTGTAGTTGTACTCTGTTGAGAAGGTTGTTGAGCTCATCCTGTAGTTGTACTCTGTTGAGAAGGTTGTTGAGCTCATCCTGTAGTTGTACTCTGTTGAGAAGGTTGTTGAGCTCATCCTGTAGTTGTACTCTGTTGAGAAGACTGGACTTTAGCGCACTTTTTGCCACACAGAAAAAAAGTGTGCTTTGCGCGGCTAAGAGCCTCACTCCAGATAGGCGTGACCGTGTCTAAGCTCCACACGGAATGGACCGAGAATCCAATCTCTTTAGCTCATGGAGAGGGGTCTGCGTGACAAGCAGAGCGGAGCACGTAAGAACCGTTGGGCTGGCTGATGCCAAGGCACTGCGGGCATTTTGGGAAAATTATGCTCCTGAAACCAACCTGCAACATGTTATTTTCCAACAGCACGTCCTGCAGTGTTACAAATGTGTTATTAGGGTCACTTTACATTTTAGAAAAGTATCAATCATTTTTTCACTATTTTCATGATATATTGCGTGGAGAAGAGGGTTTCCTGGTTGGGTGGTAAAGCCAGAGTCCAGGCTTGATGTTCTATGGTCTGTAGGTAGATAATAAGCCTTGATGAGCTCAGTGATTTGTATTCTTGTGTGGAAAAATGATGGTGAGCAGTACTAACACTGACTGGGTGTTGAGCTCTGACTCTTGGTAGATATGAGTTGGAGGGTGAACACCTACAGGAGATGAAGGGCTGGCAGACTGGCGAGCTTAGGTGTGAGAGGAGGAGGAAGATGCAGACTCTGTCTCCACACATTTCTCTCATCAACACCCTGACGGAGGCTCTTCAACATCAGCTTCTGTTAATATAGAGAAAAATGTGTAGCAGTTAGCAGTGTGCTACGGGGTAATTTAAGAAAAATGCTGGACTTCGACACATTCATGAAGCGTGAGCAGAATTAATTTGGGTGTAAATCATTAGTATTAGCAAAAATGTAGTAAAAATGTAGCTTCTGAATGTCAATTAGAATATGAATTTATTTTCTGTTAAATTCACAAGATTAAATGTAGCCTTTGAAATGCACAATGCAAATGTAATAAATATGATTGTAAAAAGCGAACACTCTGTCATTAATGGCATAATCCAGCTAGTGCCATTGTACATCCAGTTCCCCTACAGGATGCAAAGCCAAGTGGAGGTAAAGCAGGGTTTTATATGAAAGTGCCAACCTGCCCAATGTTATTGGTGCCATAGACTGCGCACACACGCAGCAAGGCTCCATCCGATGAGACATTTGCATATATGAATAGAAAGGGCTATCACCCCATCAATGTGCAGCTCATATGTGATACGAAATGTGTGTTGCTCAACACCATGGCCCGGTGGCCTGGTGGCACCCACGACAGCTTCGTTCTGTGGGGCAGTTCAGTTGGCACTCATTTGGAGAACGGTGCTGTGAGAGATGGCTGGCTTATTGGTAAGGATATATTCGTCAAATTGCTCATCCTTGGCCATCTTCAGTAGCTGTGGTGCTTTTGTGCGCAGCTATGCGTTTCTTCGCCTCCAATTTAATCTCAGTCCATTTTCTTTTTTACCTTAACATTTCGCTTGATGGGTGATCCTACATTGATAGCACATGTTATCTCCTGCCAGGCCTATGTCCTATGACACCAGTACTGACAATGCCAAATCTTTTTTTTTCCTGTAAATTCCCGTAAATGTAATTAGCAAGTTCCATATACCGCAATGCTAACCGCATATATGATGAATTGGAATGTATGAACATATGCTTGTTTTGTCCAGAACACAGCTGCCCGGCTTGTGTTCAACCTCCCGAAATTTTCCCATGTAACCCCCCTGCTGAGGTCACTCCACTGGCTGCCAGTTGCAGCCAGGATCAGGTTCAAAGTTCTGACCCTGGCCTACACTGCAGCCAATAGGACAGGCCCCGCCTACCTGCAGGACTTAATCATTACATTACATTATATTACATTACATTATAGGCATTTAGCAGACGCTCTTATCCAGAGCGACTTACACAGCATTTGCATTTATACATAGTATCCATTTATGCAGCTGGATATATACTGAAGCAGGTGAATTACCTTTCTCAAGGGTACAACGGCAGTGTCGTACCTGGGAATCGAACCTGCAACCTTTCGGTTCCAAGCCCAGTTCCTTAACCACTGTGCTACACTGCTCTTTTACAGCAGGGCAACGCGCACTTCCCCCCCCCTCCGTGTCAACGGCTCTCGCTTGTCCACCTTAGCTCCTCAGTGGTGGAATGAACTTCCCATTCCCCTACGTTCTACTCGAACCCTGCCTGCGGGGGGGGGGGCGTTAACAGGGCGTTGCTGCAAAAGAGCATTTGTGCGCAGTCAACATACCCTGTATAAATATAGGTTAATAAATGTGTGTGATATAGGTTCTATGTACATGATGTAGTGGTTATATATGTGACATAGGTGCCATATGCATGATATAGGTGCTATATGCATGATATACAGAAGGTTCTATATGTGTGACACAGGTGCTATGTGTGTGACTTAGGTGCTGTATGCCTGACATTGGACTGTGAATTTGTACAATTGTAATGTTAATCAATGCTCCCATTGGCTGGTCCTTTTTATGGAATGAAAAGCAAAAAATACTTAGAATCGCTGAATATTTATGGTGCAAATAACCCAATATATCGAGTCAAAGATGAGCGCATAGATAAACAAAATCAATTGGGGAGACCACACAAAAATTGAGGGAACTGAAGGGCAGTTGATATACAGTTTAATTAATAATGTTCTTTCACAGAAAGACACCAGCACACGGTCACTGTTTCTGTCTCAAGGGAGAGCCGGGTGACCATAATGGTTCTGATACCTTCAGTTTCTTCCTTTATAAATCCACCTTCTTCACAAATTCCACCGTGTGAAAGGACCTTTAGTGTTACGATCCTGATACGGGACGAACCCAAGTGCAACGACCAGGAGACAGATTACAGAAAGTGGAACTTTATTAAGCGTTGGGGTGGTCCCAAAGCTGTACACGGGAGCAAAACAGGTTAGTTAGTTAACACAGGATAGCGTCCAACTGAGGACTGCTCCAAGCCGGAGCTGGACTTGAGGAAACACGGAACTGTTCCAAGCCGGAACTGGACTTGAACGGAGGTGTCTAAAACACCGGAACTGGACTGGAACTGGACTGGAACTGGACTGGAAACTGGATCGGAACTGGACTGGAAACTGGACCGGAAGGTCCACTCAGGAAACGGGAACGGCACGGAACTTGTTCCAAGCCGGAACTGGACTTGAACGGAGGTGTATAAAACACCGGAACTGGACTGGAACTGGACTGGGAACTGGACTGGAAACTGGACCGGGAGATCCACTCAGGAAACGGGAACGGCACGGAACTTGTTCCAAGCCGGAACTGGACTTGAACGGAGGTGTATGAAACACCGGAACTGGACTGGAACTGGACTGGAAGCTGGACCGGAAGGTCCACTCAGGAACACAGGGGACGGCACGGAACTTGTTCCAAGCCGGAACTGGACTAGAACGGAGGTGTCTAAAACACCGGAACTGGACTGGAACTGGACTGGAAACTGGACTGGAGCTGGACTGGAAACTGGATCGGAACTGGGCTGGAACAGGACTGGAAACTGGACCGGGTAGCTTGAGTAACCGGGCAGAAAGCAGAGGTTAAAGGCAGGGTGTTGTGACAGGACTGTAGCTGGTGAATGCACCGCCGAGTTGGAAGGTGCGGCGTAGCTCGGGCAATACTGGCGTAAGCCGGCTGGCATGCAGAGGTCCTGGTACTGCAACACGAGTACGGGAGGTACGTAACACGGGGAGGACAAACACAGCTGCGGGAAGACTGGAACTGCGGCGTCTGGAGGTTTTGAAGGGAAACAGGTAAATGCATGCAGCAGCGAAAGATTAGCAGAGATAGCTACCAGTCAGGAAACCAGGCGAACAGGTATGAACCAGCAGGTTCACAAACACTGGACCAGAAACGGGATACGAAACAAACACGGTAGGTTAGTCAACGAACTGGCGCTGAATAGCAGCCAGCCAGGGGTTTAAATGGTGCAGGAAGTGAAGGAGAAAACGAGAAACAGGTGTGATGTTAAATCAGGAGTGATTGCCGAAGCACAGCAGTGAGGAATGTGAGTAACGAGAGGGGCGAGTGATAGGCGGAAGCTAAAGTGGAAAATGAAACCAAAAGTACCCGAGGGAGACGCCCAGTCCACAGCCAGGAGGGAAACACGGACAAGGGATCCAACATGACACGGAAGGAAACAAGGAAAACATGGAAAACGGACAGGACGGGAACGGAACGTTACAGTACCCCCCCCTCAATGTACGCCACCTGGCGTACCCGGAGGCCTGGTCTTGTCAGGGAACTGTTCGTGGAAGTCTTGGATTACTGAATGGTCCAAGATCAGGCTCTTGTGGAGCCACGACCTCTCCTCAGGACCGTACCCCTCCCAGTCGACGAGGTATTGGAAACCCCGGCCCCTGCGGCGAATATCAATAACACGGTTCACCGTGTAGGCCGGGGCGTTGTCAACAACTCGGACGGGAGGAGGCGGGATGGTAGGGGTACTGAGGGGGCTGGAGGAGACAGGCTTAACCTGGGACACATGAAACACAGGGTAAACTTTGAGGGAGGCGGGGAGGGAAAGTTTAACAGACACCGGGTTAACTAGACAAATGATGGGGAAGGGACCAATAAAACGGGGCTGAAGCTTTCTGGATGAAGAGGGAAGGGAGATGTTTGCAGTGGAGAGCCAGACCTGCTGACCGGCCCTATACTGTGGGGCTGCGGTCCTGTGAAGGTCCGCCAGACGTTGGGAGCGGGAATTGGCGTGAAGGAGTGCGGTGCGTGTGAGTCTCCAAATGTTTTTACAACGAAGGACATGGGCCCTAACAGAGGGGACAGCTATCTCGGCCTCCTGGGTCGACAGAAGAGGGGGTTGATAGCCTAAAGCACACTCAAACGGGGATAGGCCAGTAGAGGCACTCTTAAGGGAGTTATGTGCGTACTCGACCCAGGGGAGAAAACGGCTCCAAGAGGCAGGATTGCGCACTGTAACGCACCGCAGGGCGGCCCCCAGGTCCTGGTTCGCCCTCTCTGCCTGACCATTAGACTGGGGATGGAAACCCGAGGAAAGACTAGGAGAGGCACCCAGGGCTGCACAGAACGCCCTCCAAACTCGGGAGGAGAACTGGGGCCCACGGTCTGACACGATGTCAGAGGGGATCCCGTGCAGCCTGACCACGTGTAGCACCAAGAGCTCAGCGGTTTCAAGGGCGGACGGGAGCTTGGGGAGGGGAACAAAGTGGACCGCCTTGGAGAACCGGTCCACTATTGTCAGAATGACGGTGTTACCTTCTGACAACGGCAGACCGGTTACGAAGTCCACACCAATGTGACTCCAAGGACGGCCAGGGACGGGGAGGGAAAGGAGAAGACCGGAGGGAGGCTGGTGGGAAGCCTTGCTCCTGGCGCACACCGAGCAGGCCAGGACGAAGGCACGGGTATCCCCTTTAAGGGTAGGCCACCAGAAACTCCTCCTGACGAGGGCGATAGTTCTGGCGACACCTGGGTGACATGCCAGGCACGAGGCGTGAACCCATTCGAGGACCTGGGAGCGGACGGAATCGGGGACAAAAAGACAGGAGTTAGGGTTATTGCGGGGGTCCGGTTGGGAAGTCTGGGCGGCCTTCACAATGCCCTCAATCTCCCAGGAGACCGCAGCCACCACACAGGAGGCCGGCAAAATGGGCTCCGGATCAGCAGGACTGGAGGGAGGGGAAAAAATGCGGGACAGGGCATCTGCTTTAATATTACGGGAACCAGGGCGGAAAGAAACAGAGAAATTAAAGCGTGCAAAAAATAACGACCATCTAGCCTGACGAGAATTGAGCCTCTTGGCAGATCTTAAATAAATGAGGTTTTGATGGTCGGTAAAAACAAGAAAAGGGGTACCTGCCCCCTCCAGCCAGTGGCGCCACTCCTCAAGAGCCAGTTTTATCGCCAGCAGTTCCCGATCCCCGACATCGTAGTTCCTCTCGGCGGAGGACAGCCTCCGGGAGAAGAATGCGCAGGGATGGAGCTTGCTATCAGAGGCGGACCGTTGAGACAGAATGGCCCCCACGCCGGTGTCGGAGGCATCCACCTCAACGACAAACTGCCGAGAAGTGTCAGGGTGAAGGAGGATAGGTGCTGAGGAAAACCGAGCCTTGAGTAGCTCGAAAGCTCGCTGGGCATCGGAATTCCAACAGTAAGGCAGGGCAACGGAAGTGAGTTTAGTCAGGGGAGCAGCAATGGAACTGTAATTGCGAATAAAGCGGCGGTAGAAATTTGCAAACCCCAGGAACTGTTGAAGGTGCTTGCGGGAGGTGGGTTGGGGCCATTCTGTCACCGCCTTGATTTTCACAGGGTCCGCCCGGATACTGCCCTCCTCGATAATGAAGCCGAGGAACGGGACCGTGGAAGCGTGGAAGGAACATTTCTCAGCCTTAACAAACAGCTGATTCTCCAACAGCCGCTGGAGAACCTCTCGAACGTGACGGACATGCTCCTGCGGGGATTGAGAAAAAATTAAAATATCATCGATATAAACAAAAACGCTCCTCCCTAGGAGGTCCCGCAGGACGTCGTTCACCATGCTCTGGAAGACTGCTGGGGCGTTAGTAAGGCCGAAAGGGACCACCAGGTATTCGTAGTGGCCCAACGGGGTATTAAAAGCAGTCTTCCACTCGTCCCCCTCACGGATACGCACCAAGTGATACGCATTCCGGAGGTCGAGCTTGGTGAACGTCACAGCTGGAGAGAGGGCTTCAAAGGCGGTGTTAATGAGGGGAAGAGGGTATTTGTTACGGATGGTAACCTGGTTGAGGCCCCGGTAGTCGATGCAGGGTCGCAGGGAGCCATCCTTCTTCCCAACGAAGAAGAACCCTGCACCGACTGGGGATGAAGAGGGACGGATAATACCCGAAGCGAGGGAGTCGTGGATGTATTCCTCCATGGCTAGTTTCTCCGGTCCAGACAGACTGTAGAGGCGTCCCGATGGCAGTTTAGCTCCAGCCAGTAGGTCAATGGCGCAGTCATACGGCCTGTGAGGAGGTAAGGACAGAGCACGTGATTTAGAAAATACTTGCGCGAGGTCGTGATACTCGCTGGGAACATTCGTTAAATCCGGTATAGGTTGCATGGAACAGGGTTTACTGGGCCCCGGAGGGGGTAGTGCAGAACGGAGACAGCTGGCTAGACAGTGGGCACTCCACGCCAGGATGCGACCGGCTTTCCAGTCAATATGGGGATTGTGGAGGCGAAGCCAGGTCTGCCCTAAAACCAGAGCAGATTGTTGGGAGTTAATCAGTAATAGCTGAATGGACTCCCGATGATTGCCAGATAGAACTAATTGGATAGGAACGGTGGAGTGGGTAACCAACCCCAAACTCCTGCCGTCCAGAGCTAGAGCTGAAATGGGTGAAGTGAGACGTTCCGTGGGAATGCCGGCCCTCCTGGCGAAGGTGATATCCATGAAGCTGGCGTCAGCTCCGGAGTCAATTAGGGCCGAAGAAGATAGGGTCTTGTCCCTCCAAAGGAGAGTAGCCTTGAACATGAGGCGGTCCTGGGCAGCATGGTTGGGAACGATGGGGCTCGTCAGTACGCCCAGTCTTACTGGCGAGCCCCTTCTTTTGGGCGAATGGGACAGGAGGCGATCTGATGGCCAGGCTTGCCGCAATAGAAACAGGATCTGGTGCGCTGACGGCGCTGACGCTCCTCGGGATTGACCGCAACTCTGCCCAGTTGCATGGGCTCTTCCTCGGACCCGGCCGTAGGCGCCCGAGATCCAGTGATGGAGTGTGAATGAACATTAGAGACGACGGAGGGCGAATGACGCCCGGAACTTCCTCCCCGCTCCCGGGCCCGGATGCGGAGACGATTATCGATGGCTATAGCGAGGCTGATGAGGCTATTAAGGGAGTTGGATTCCTCCCGAGTGGCAAGCTGGTCCTTGAGTTCCTCGCTGAGAGCTTGGCGGAAAGCCCCCTGGAGGGAGGCGTCATTCCATCCTGACTCCGCGGCGAGGGTACGAAACTGAATGGCCATTTCTGCGACACTGCGGTTGCCTTGGCGAACTTGAAGCAGACGCTGGGTAGCGTCACGTCCACAGGTCGGGTGTTCAAACACACGTCGCATCTCTGCCGTAAAGGCTGCGAAGTTGCTGCATAACGGAGCCTGGCTGTCCCAGATGGATGTAGCCCACTCCAGGGCGCTCCCTCCCAGGCTGCTCATAATGAACGCGATCTTGCTGGAGTCAGAGGCGAAGGAGGAGGGCTGCATCCGAAACACTATGTCACATTTAAGTAGAAATTCACGACATCTCCCCAACCCCCCGCGATATAACTCGGGGTGTTGTACACGGGGCTCACGGCTGGAAGTGGGAGCCGGTGCCTCCGGATGGGGTTCGGGAGAGGAAGGAGTAGGGTTGGCCGGAATCCGTAGTAGCGGTTGGTGGAGCGAAAGTTGGGATACTTGCTCCGTGATGCCCCTAACTACTTCCAGCACATCATCCAAACGGCGACCCTGTTGGTCGCTGATCGCAGTTTGGCAGGAGAAGGCGTGGCGAATCTGTTCCAGATCGGCTGGGTCCATATTGTTGGCCAGTTCGTTCTGTTACGATCCTGATACGGGACGAACCCAAGTGCAACGACCAGGAGACAGATTACAGAAAGTGGAACTTTATTAAGCGTTGGGGTGGTCCCAAAGCTGTACACGGGAGCAAAACAGGTTAGTTAGTTAACACAGGATAGCGTCCAACTGAGGACTGCTCCAAGCCGGAGCTGGACTTGAGGAAACACGGAACTGTTCCAAGCCGGAACTGGACTTGAACGGAGGTGTCTAAAACACCGGAACTGGACTGGAACTGGACTGGAACTGGACTGGAAACTGGATCGGAACTGGACTGGAAACTGGACCGGAAGGTCCACTCAGGAAACGGGAACGGCACGGAACTTGTTCCAAGCCGGAACTGGACTTGAACGGAGGTGTATAAAACACCGGAACTGGACTGGAACTGGACTGGGAACTGGACTGGAAACTGGACCGGGAGATCCACTCAGGAAACGGGAACGGCACGGAACTTGTTCCAAGCCGGAACTGGACTTGAACGGAGGTGTATGAAACACCGGAACTGGACTGGAACTGGACTGGAAGCTGGACCGGAAGGTCCACTCAGGAACACAGGGGACGGCACGGAACTTGTTCCAAGCCGGAACTGGACTAGAACGGAGGTGTCTAAAACACCGGAACTGGACTGGAACTGGACTGGAAACTGGACTGGAGCTGGACTGGAAACTGGATCGGAACTGGGCTGGAACAGGACTGGAAACTGGACCGGGTAGCTTGAGTAACCGGGCAGAAAGCAGAGGTTAAAGGCAGGGTGTTGTGACAGGACTGTAGCTGGTGAATGCACCGCCGAGTTGGAAGGTGCGGCGTAGCTCGGGCAATACTGGCGTAAGCCGGCTGGCATGCAGAGGTCCTGGTACTGCAACACGAGTACGGGAGGTACGTAACACGGGGAGGACAAACACAGCTGCGGGAAGACTGGAACTGCGGCGTCTGGAGGTTTTGAAGGGAAACAGGTAAATGCATGCAGCAGCGAAAGATTAGCAGAGATAGCTACCAGTCAGGAAACCAGGCGAACAGGTATGAACCAGCAGGTTCACAAACACTGGACCAGAAACGGGATACGAAACAAACACGGTAGGTTAGTCAACGAACTGGCGCTGAATAGCAGCCAGCCAGGGGTTTAAATGGTGCAGGAAGTGAAGGAGAAAACGAGAAACAGGTGTGATGTTAAATCAGGAGTGATTGCCGAAGCACAGCAGTGAGGAATGTGAGTAACGAGAGGGGCGAGTGATAGGCGGAAGCTAAAGTGGAAAATGAAACCAAAAGTACCCGAGGGAGACGCCCAGTCCACAGCCAGGAGGGAAACACGGACAAGGGATCCAACATGACACGGAAGGAAACAAGGAAAACATGGAAAACGGACAGGACGGGAACGGAACGTTACATTTAGTGCATATTGCATTGCCCTTGCATTGGGAACTGAAAAACTGCTGTACTCTAATGGTCTGATTTACTAAGACCTTTAGCGGGTGCAAAACCATTTAGCACATGCAAAAGCAATAACATGACCAATGATTGGTCATGGAATTTGTTTTGCACCAATCATTGGTCACGTTATTGGTTTTGCATGTGCTAAAAGGTTTTGCACACGCTAAAGGTCTTAGTAAACCAGTAATGCAGAGTCATTGGCTGCTGGCTGAGTGGTTCCCGATCGCCACAGCGAGGAGAACACCAGGGCATGACCATCACGGCACTGAGGCTCGAGGCGACGACACATGACCAGAACATGACCCCGGGACAAGCGAAACTCAGACCATTACTGTGAGAGTACAGGCCTTGGACATAACTTCAGCTGTTCTGAGCCCTGGGCAGGAGTATACTGATGCCAGGTGCTTTTTGATGTCTAATGCATATTCACCTTTGAAAGATAAAGGATGTTCTCAGTAGTTATTAGCTTGCCTATTCATGAAGAGCTTTTGTTCTATTGCAGGCGTACGTTTATTCCAATGCTGACGATATAGAGTAAAGACTACAGCGCAGGAACAGTAATATTTGTGATCTACATCAGACCCACTCTATGGTACGCTGTCGCAGGCCCTGCGGTGGATATGTTTCCATTCTGTCTCGGGGCTGTGGCTCGAGCAGCTTCCCTGAACGCCAGACCGGATGCAGAGAGAAGGGGGTAGTTCTTAAAGACACTGCGTCAGGACGGCGTAGTCGGCGGTAGAGCCCCGATCCCGCCGGTGGGGCCGAGGCGCCGGGGGGGGGGGGGGGGAGGTTACACGGTGGTCAGCTCGCGTGCCTGTCCACGTGACGGCTAAAGGACGAATGAGCCTCCGATACAATGAGTTCCTGCGCCTCTCACCGCGTTATTGATTCACATCGTTTGCCTGTCGCAGCCTAACATTAGAACCCTTTTAGGAATACGTCTAACGTCCCTGTCCTCACCTCCATGTAAACAACGGCTTGTCACATACTCAGAAAGGGAGCGTCTCAAAAAGCCCAGCTCTGTGCTCATGAGCTCCAGTTAAAACCTGTGCGGAGTGCTGCCTGCAGACACTACATCTTGTCTTTACTCCAGGCTTGCATGTGCACATTCCCTTTAAACACGCTCCCTTTAAGCTCCCTTTTAGACATTTAAATAATCCAACCACTGAAACTACACCCTGGCTCACCTAATGTTGAACTGTTTACTAGTCATACACTATTATCTAAAACTATGTCCCTTAACCCATTTGCCTCTTAATAATACTGTATTCTCTGTGTCCTTCTTGAACCTACTTAGGCATCTAACTTTATGTTGTAAGATGATGCATTGATTCCTACTGTTGGTTGCTGAATTTAATGTGATGCCAGATGACATCATATTTTTACCACTTGAATGAGTGAGCGTAATCTTACTGAATATATATATACTGATTTTTATTTTTATTTTTCCCCTGATGCAACATTGACTCATTCAGAAATGCAGACTGCACCCGTGGTTAATCACGCAAGCTATTGCTAAATGTTTCCACAGTTCACCTGTGCAAATATAGATTGACTGCAGCTCGTAACTGGTCACATTACGGAAACCTTTAAAATTTGCACGTCGTTTGACGGGAATTTTGTTCACCTCACTTGATGGTTTTTCTTTTGTGTGTTCAGGCCTGGTCTTTCCTAATTTTGTGGATTCCTGAATTCCTGAATTTTCCGGTTATCCTATAAAGCGTCTTTCTGAAAGTGTCTCTCTAAAAATAAAATTTTATTGAAATTGAATTACCACTATGCTATACATTGCAGAAAGAATTTGACAAAAATATTTGTAAAATATTTTTTCACATTTGATCACTTAAAAAAAAAAAAATAGTAATCTTGTTCTTAGTTCTTGTTCTATAGTAATCTTTATTTTCCTGATTAATCAGGATTAATTAATCCTGATTTTCAGGCTTATTTCTCTTTGGGGTTGCTAATAATAATAATACCTTTATTGATGAACATTCTCTATTGCTATCAACTGCAAAAGTTGTTGGTGTGTTTGTTTAGGACATACCTCAGTCCACTGCCTCTAAATGAAAGAAAAAAAAATCACATCCCTGCTTAATGCCACAGGAACCCTTCAGGTTGGGCAGAGGTCAGATGGCAGAAAGATTCTTTAGACCTGATCATCATATTTATCCCCATTATCTTCTTCATAGTGTCTTAGTCCAAGGTAAATGCATACTACACTGAAAGTGGTTTGCAGAGAAAATAACCTATTTAGTGTACATCACATTCACAGTCTATTTTTTGCCACCCCCATAAAAGCAACGTGCAACCTTGTTTGTTTATATTTAAAAACTCTCCCAGCTGTGTGTTAATGCGTTGCCGTCCCCGTGTTCCATCGTATAAATAGCTTTTCTGCATCTCCATATTCTCCGGCTGCGTTACCCAATGCAAGGTTTGGGCAATGGAAAGATTTGTGCTCAAACAAATGGACCGAAGGCCTCTCCAAAATAAGGGTCTACTTGAGGAAACGAGTACTCGCCAGGTTCAGAAAAAATATAATTGTCAAGTGAATATTGAATAAGAAATTAATATTTTTGTCAAATGAAAACTACAAGGCGCAACCAAATAAAAAATAAAAAACACTGCTAATGTCACATCGTGCCTTGTAATGAAGGCATCCACATGCTATGGGGTAGGGGGTAGGTAAAGATCAGGAGCTGGAGCTGGGTTCTTCAGTTGGCCCTTGAGCAGTAAAGAGGCTGCTTATATCCTAGTACAGCTCGCTGGTTTTAATTATTTTTTATTATTTTATTTATTATTTTCAGCTTGGTGAAAATGGTCTGGGATGCCTTTAAGCAGGTCTGCTGTTGCAAAATGGGCTTTAGCCACCCAAAAAAAGAGTAAATGCAAGGACAAATCAGCTCGTCAACATTTATAGAAAATCAAAAAATGTCTCACCCCTACTCCAAAACGGTTGTGGTCTCCTTTTTGAGTGCAGACCATTTAATTATTTTTTTTTAAAAGGTTAGGAAGGATGCAGAAAGCAAATTCGTGAAAGCTTGAGTGCTTAGTGTATAATTTGTAAGCTTTACTAGTGTTTAGATTTGCAGGGCATAACAACAGCAGAGCGTTTACAATGAAACTACTGGTGTGATGAATCTGCAGTACTGTTCACTGAAATGTTTTCAGAAGTACAGGTTGTTCTTCTAGCGTTCGTGAACTTTCCAACCACATTAAGCAAATAAAAGCAACTTATGAAATATAGTTTAGAGGGTTAGCAGTCGAAAGACCTACACGTCAATGAACAGAACTGTGAGGGCTTAAATTCAGCAGAGCAGTTGGAGACACATAACATTGCCTTTCATAACCAACAAAATGTTAATACATTTACATTCAGACATTTGACAGACATTCCACAGTGTGCATACAAAAGGCAAGGCAAGGAACAGTAATGCTATTGAGTTATTAGTGTCATATCCAATATTGTCATTATCCAAACAACATTACATTAAGTGCCATTGTTAACGCAAGAGGGAGTTTGAGGATATAGTGCTACAATTAGTAATTGGCTTTGGTTATTGGCTAAATGTAGTGTAAGTATGTTAAATGGTATGTCTTTTAAGATTGTAACCATCACAGTATATGCACAAATGTACAGTATATAGAAGGTGTAAGAGTGATACGATATTGTTGTCAGTGCTAATTTACTGTAAATTCCAGACCAGGTAGCTATTGCTTCACCAATAACTGATGCGAACTAGCTCAAATAACAATATTTTATATCTACATAGCTGGCTTGGTTCAGTTGCAGAGTTTTATAATGCAACTAGGTAGGCCTAGTGTGTGATACAGTTTATACTTATAAACTAATAATTAGTGTTTGCTAATATACCATGTTTCACTCAAGTAAGTATAATTAGTTTTTTAGTTCATATATTTAATTATCACCTTACCCTTCCATTACAACAAAACATCTCTCTTTTGAGAGTTTTTATGTGGTAGTGATATATGATATGATGCGATACAACAGAGAGCAAATCAATTATGCTATTCTGTTATTGTTATATCTTTTTTCTGTTTCCATCATTATATTTCTTTGACATTTTCAAATCAAGCCAGGATAACACTTTAAGTTTCAACTTCATGTGATTTGCAAGTGCGTATTTGCAAACCAGCTTATGTGCTCATAACGGATGCATGGTGCGCGTACAAATGATGTGACCTTTCAATTAACACTTAGTAAGCTTTGGCAATATGTGCAAAAATGAAATGTGTGCGGAAAGAAGCCATTTGAATTTGAGTGGAGCGAGTGTGCGTTTGTTTTTCGCTGTGCTTGTTTTGTGTGGCTCTGACTGTGTGGCGGGTGACCCTGTGCCCCCTGCTGTGATTCTCCAGGAGTTTGCGGTTCTGACCAAAGAGCTGAACGTATGCCGGGAGCAGCTGCTGGAGAGAGAGGAGGAGATCGCCGAGCTGAAGGCCGAGAGGAACAACACGCGGGTCAGTCTCTGCTTCTCCTGTCCGTTAGCAGCAGCCAGGGAACATACACATATCCCTCTGCTTTAGGTTTAGGTGCAACTGTCTTTTACAGCGAGCCCTAGTGGTCATCCCTTGGGTTTGCTAAATCGTGACCCTTTTATGCCTGTTTCAGATCTATTGTGATGATATATAGATCTGTGGAGGTGGGGCAGCAGTAAGCTCAGAGGTTTCGCTAGATCGGCTGCTTGGTGAAGTTACTTTCACCACGTTGGAAAGAGCACACGAGAACAAGAATCAGTTTGTGCTGAAAAATAGGCTCATTACACTTCAGGGTGCATTATTAGGCCTATGTTAAACAAACGTAAATCAGAGAGTACCAAAAAAATTGGGAAAATAGGCTTAGACCTGCAAGGGTTAATGATTCACCTAATGAGGTGTTACACGTTAATCTGGTAGTCAAGTTGACAAAGGCAACACATTAGTTATAAAAATTAAATTAAGTAGCTATAATGTATGGAGTGATGTTAACTCATTGTGCAAAAGGATTTTTTGTACAGTACAAGAAATCAGTCATCCAAGAACATAAGACTCAAGCAGCATTCTGGTTTTCATTTACCTCCATGTGTCATTTATCCTTATGAAAAACCTTTTCATTGACATGAGTAACACCAGATGCACGCATGCACATACAGACCAAATAATAGATTTTGATTGATTCTTCCCTGCATTCTTTGGCTATGGAAGTTTGATAAGCCATCTGCTGTCTGAAATGATTCATTTTCTGGGACAATGAATCATTTAAGAGTTTATTACAACAAACAACATAAATTAACTAGAGCAGTGACACACATGCAGGGTAATTGCTTATCACATTGTATTTATATGTATTTTTGTTTATAATTTGTTATCTATGATTTATATACTGTGTCCTGTCTCCTGTGTACTGTGTACTAGCAGCTGTGTACTGTTTACTGTATACTGTTTAGTACGCAATGTGCTTTTATGTGACCAAAATGTTCGCTTACTTCGTACTTCGTTGCTCCCAAATATAGTCAGCAAAACCTCGGAAGTAGGTAGTAAGTACAAACCCCAATTCCAAGTTTGGAAGATTCCACAGGAAAACAGGTGATGCTATCATGACTGGGTATAAAATGATATCACAAGTCTTGATATTTTATTTTCAGGTACTCTTACAAGCGATACTATAACCTCTCTGCATTTTAATGGATCTCTATGGGAATTGGGGGTGGGACTAGATTAAGCTGTAAATTACATGGTAGTAGTGGAACCCATGGTTGGCTAAATGGCTGTAAGTCATCAAGGGTCTGCAGTATCAAACGAGCCTCAAACCATCACTCTGCTGCCAGATATGCAGTAGATATAGATGGATCACTTTAAGGGTTGTTTATCCTGACTTATTATTCCATAGAGTTCAATAGGAAAATCAGGAGTCAGGAGAAACAACCGTTAAAGTGATCCATATGTACTGCATAGCTGGCAGCAGAGTGATGGTTTGAGGCTCATTTGATTCTTTTGCTTTGACACTTTTCGCTGGAAATTTTATTTAATTTATTACATGTATTTATTACATTTTCCTTTCCCTCTCTCTCCCTCCATCTCTCCTCCTTCTCTCTCTCCCTTCTTCCCTCTCTCCGTCTCTCTCTCCCTCCCACACACTTTCTCTCTCTCTCTCTCTCTGTCTCTTATATTTCAGCACCACTGAGTCTGGACAGCTCCACCTCTGTCCTTCCTCCCCTTGTCAACAGATTAGAATTGTATCTATCTATCTATCTATCTATCTATCTATCTATCTATCTATCTATCTATCTATCTATCTATCTATCTATCTATCTATCTATCTATCTATCTATCTATCTATCTATCTATCTATCTATCTATCTATCTATCTATCTATCTATCTATCTATCTATCTATCTATCTATCTATCTATCTATCTATCTATCTACAGTTTAAGTCGGAAGTCATTTTTAACCACTCCACAGATTTCATGTTAGCAAACTATAGTGTTGGCAAGTCAGTTAGGACATCTACTTTGTGCATGACACAAGTAATTTTTCCAACAATTGTTTACAGACAGATAATTTCACTTTTAATTCACTATATCACAATTCCAGTGGGTCAGAAGTTTACATACACTAAGTTAACTGTGCCTTTAAAATTCCAGAGAAAGATGTCATGGTTTTAGAAACTTCTGATAGGCTAATTGACATTATTTGAGTCAATTGGTGGTGTACCTGTGGATGTATTTTAAAGGGATAGTTCAGAATCTTGGACATAATGTCTCAATTACGACTTACCCATGATGTAGTTGCTTGATGGAAACCATTTTCAGCTAATTCCATGCTGTCCCTTCTTTTGGACATACACACGTTGCTAATGCTAGCACAACTCTATTACATTACATGACATTCATTTAGCAGACACTTTTATCCAAAGCGACGTACAGTAAGTGCATACAGAGACATCATCAAGATCACTACAGAACAGACAAGACAAAGCACATCCTTCCCATAATGTAGCAGCTATCCCTAGCAATGAATGTCGAACCGGTATGGTACGGTATGGAACTCTATGGTAACCGGTAGCATCCACTACCAAACGCCATCATTTTTCAAGTCAAACTATCGTTGAATCCTTTACTTTGTGCTGACCTATATTCTCTGTGGAAGTACAGCGGCGGAGGGAACGTGGCCATTGCAACTTGTTGCTCTTCTTTGTTGTTGTAGTCGACCAGTGCCGGCACTACGTTCGTAGGTAACGTAAAGTATCGCCCCGCCGCCGTACTTCCACAGAGAATATAGGTCAGCACAAAGTAAAGGATTCAACGATAGTTTGACTTCAAAAATGATGGTATAAACACTAAATAACTCCGATAGACTGTCGTCGTATTTTATTTGCTTTGGGTGCACTGTGGAGTGTTTAAGTGCGTTTGGTAGTGGATTCTACGGTTACCATACAGTTGCGCTAGCATTAGCATCATGTGTATGTCCAAAAGAAGGGACAGCATGGAATTAGCTGAAAATGGTTTCCATCAATCAACTACATCATGGGTTAGTCGTAATTGAGACATTGTGTCCAAAATTCCAAACTATCCCTTTAAGGTAAGGCCTACCTTCAAACTCAGTGCCTCTTTGCTTGACATCATGGGAAAATCTAAAGAAATCAGCCAAGACCTCAGCCAAGAAAATTGTGGACCTCCACAAGTCTGGTTCATCCTTGGGAGTAATTTCCAAATGCCTGAAGGTATCACGTTCATCTCTACAAACAATAGTACGCAAGTATAAACACCATGGGACCACGCAGCTGTCATACTGCTCAGGAAGGAGGCACGTTCTGTCTCCTAGAGATGAAGTGCTTTGGTGCGAAAACTGCAAATCAATCCCAGAACAACAGCAAAGAACCTTGTGAAGATGCTGGAGGGAACAGGTACAAAAGTATCTTTATCCACAGTAAAACGAGTCCGATATCGACATAACCTGAAAGGCTGCTCAGCAAGGAATAAGCCACTACTCTAAAATTGCCATAAAAAAGCCAGATACAGTTTGCAACTGCATATGGGGACAAAGATCTTACTTTTTGAAGAAATCTTCTGGTCTGATGAAACAAAAATGTAACTGTTTGGCCATAATGACCATCGTTATGTTTTGGGGGGAAAACGGTGAGGCTTGCAAGCCGAAGAACACCATCCCAACCGTGAAGCACAGGGGTGGCAGCATCATGTTGTGGGGGTGCTTTGCTGCAGGAGGGACTGGTGCACTTCATAAAATAGATGGCATCATGAGGAAGGAAAATTATGTGGATATATTGAAGCAACATCTCAAGACATCAGCCAGGAAGTTAAAGCTTGGCTCTTAAAAATGGCTCTTCTAAATGGACAATGACCCAAAGCATACTTCCAAAATGGCAAAATGGCTTAAGGACAACAAAGTCAAGATATTGGAGTGGCCATCACAAAGTCCTGACCTCAATCCAATCAAAAATTTGTGGCCAGAACTGAAAAAGCATGTGGGAGCAAGGAGGCCTACAAACCTGACTCAGTTACACCAGTTCCGTCAGGAGGAATGGGCCAAAATTCCAGCAACATATTATGAAAAGCTTGTGGAAGGCTACCCGAAATGTTTGACCCAAGTTAAACAATTTAAAGGCAATGCTACCAAATACTAACAGAGTGTATGTAAACTTCTGACCCACTGGGAGTGTGATGAAAGAAATACAAGCTGAAATAAATCATTCTCTCTACTATTATTCTGACATTTCACATTCTTAAAATAAAGTTGTGATCCTAACTGACCTAAGACAGGGAATGTTTACTAGGATCAAATGTCAGGAATTGTGAAAAACTGAGTTTAAATGGATTTGGCTAAGTTGTATGTAAACTTTCGATTTCAACTGTATCTATCTATGCCTCTCTGTTTTCTTTATCCATATCCCTCTGTGAGTAGGGCTGACTGATGCTTTATTATCTCAAACGGATATTCCTCTAACATATTCCATATTCATTTAAAGACTGTTAATCAAATGCTTTCATTTTCTCTAATGTGCTGCGGAAAATGATTCCTTTTCAAAGAGTGTTAATTAAATGTTAATTGATTAATTGACGGATCTACAGCTGTAATCAGCCAGAATGTCGAAACTGTGGACACCTGTTCACTGAAACCATTGGCGGAAGCTTGCCAAGTCAAAGCAGATGAGCCTGCATTGTGCTAAAAATATATTTACGCACATGGTAGAACTTAAATGCATATTTTCAATTACCTTAATTGATGAAGAGATCGGAAATAGCCGCCTACCCAGGGGTCTCAGGACAGAGATTGGGAACCACTGCTCTATTGCTTGATGTGGCGCTGGCTAGAGGAGTATAGGCTCCCCCAATTAGCCAGGTTCCTCCTAAGGTTGCTTCCTACAGGCCTCCAGATAGTCTTCCTTGCCACGGTGGCCTTTGGGTTGCTTTGTGGGGGTTTAGACTCGGGTATACTATGAAGCGTATTGTGACTAATTCTTTGTAAATTGTGTTATATACATTTGAAAATTTGATTCATTGATTGATTGATTGATTGACTAATTGAATGGTGGGGATTACCCTACTGAATGAACGCCTCCCTGGGCGGTGTCTGATTGGCTGTGCCACACAGATGACACTGCTGTGCTCAGGGGTGAATACTGGGCCATCAATGGGCCATTAAGGATAAATCAGGGCCTTGTGAGCGAGTACTGTCTGGATATGACACCTGAGAGAGCTCCCCTGAGCACACACAGTGTTTGTTTACAGAGAACTGTACATTTCTTTTTTAAAATACGTTTTTTCCTTTCTTCCACACAAAATCACTGGTGGTGGCCCCTAACCGTTTACGCTCTCCTCCGACGCACTCGCCCGTGACACAGTGACGGTTTATGCCCCCTCCGACACGCTCGCCCATGACGCTGTGACGGCGTCAAATTCAGCCAAATCGGGTTAAATCTGGCAACCAACTAACACTCCTGATACAGAGATGGCCGTGGTACCAACATCATAATACTACTGGCTCAGGAGCTTTGCTAGAGGCGGGAACCAAACTCTGATATCTTAGACAGAGATAAACACCACACTCTCTTATGGCCCGTACACATTTTTTTGTAATGATAAATTCATAATCAATATTTTTTTAAAGAAAAAGCAATACTTTCATTCTGCATCTTTCTGCAAGCTCTGTGCATGTATTATTTTTATATGTTATAGTATATTATATATTATATAAATATTATATATTTTTCTATAGCCTTTAAAAACTCCGGAAAGTGAACCAATCCCTTTAAAGCCACCCTTCCTCTGGCAGGAGAAAGCCTGTGGAGGCTATAGTGGTTATAGTGTAATGATGTAGCCATGGTTACAGGACCCTGCCTCCTTCTGAGGCCTCTGAGATGTGTGATATGTGTGACTTTATTTTGCTGAACCACAATCATGAAGTCATCTTTGAACCAACATTTAAAAAGAGAACAAAGGAAGCTGTGTGTTTATGGGTGTGTTACTGTATATGTGTGTGTTACTGTTCAGTGTGTGTTCATTGTGCGTGTTCAGCGTGTGTTCAGTGTGTGTTCAGCGTGTCTTTGGCATGTTAAGTGTGTTTTCAGTGTGCAACTGTTCGTGTTCAGCATTTGTTTGCCGTATGTGAAGTGTGTTGTAAGTGTGCATGTTCAGCTTGCTTTGGTCTGTGTTCAGCGTGTGTTCAGTATGTGGGTCAGTGTGTGTTCAGAGTGTGTTCTGTGTGTGGATTCAGTGTGTGTTCAGTATGTGGGTTCAGTGTGTGTTCAGTATGTGTGTTCATTGTGTGTTCACTGTGTGTGACCTGGGCTCGTCTCTCCTCAGCTGTTGCTGGAGCACCTGGAATGCCTGGTCTCTCGGCACGAGCGCAGTCTGAGGATGACGGTGGTGAAGAGGCAGGCACAGTCCCCTGCCGGCGTCTCCAGCGAGGTGGAGGTGCTCAAGGCCCTGAAGTCTCTCTTCGAGCACCACAAGGCCCTGGACGAGAAGGTGGGCAGAGAGAGAGAGAGAGAGTGAGGAAGGTAGAGAGGGAGAAAGAGAGAGAGAGGAAGGGAGGGACAGAGAGAGAGGGAGGAAGATAAAGAAAAAGAAAGGGGGATGTAGGGAAAGAAGGTGGGAGAGACAGAGAAAAAGAAAGAGAGATAGAGAGAGAAAGAGACGGATAAAGGAGGGATAAATAAGGGCAAAAGAGAGGGAGAGAGAGAAGGTGGAGGGAGAGGGGGGTGGGGGGTAGAGGGCGAGAGAGAGCTCTGTTCCTGCATATTATTTTGTCCTTACAGCACACAACATGATTGAACACTCTTCAGGCCAGTCCCTGTAATATATAATTTTGCTGTCTCATGATAATATTAGTCACACCATATCATGCCACTCATACAAGAGGATAAGAGATGGCAGTGGTGGCGATGTCCTTGTTACCTTTTATTTTGTTTTATGTTCGGACAGGGAGCTACTATCCTTCCATGTAAATTTAGGGTTGATATATGGTCACTAGTGTTGAATTCTAATTTTGGGAGAACCCGAGTTGGAGTGCTTTTTCTCCTCATCAATCCTGAGCTTGTCCCTTTATCTGCTGGCATGGAGAACTACAGTTTTGGAGCAGGAACTGGGGACTTCTGGGTTTTCTGATGGGTCCATCGTGTGTATGGCCAGCCTTAAATGAGTACAGCACAGGGATTGGTCGATGGAGCCATCCATCTTGGAAGGCAGTAGAATGCAAAAGAGCTGAAAGTATTTGTTCCTCTTTTCTAATTTAATTTCTAATCTCCTCTCCCATCATCCCTATTGTCTTCGTCCTTATCTCTCTTCCTCTCACATCCCTCTATCATTGTAATTTCCCTTCACTTGTCTTTCTTACTATTCTTTTATCTCTCTTCTGTTTTTCTATCTCTTCCATCCCCTTTCTTGCCCCGTCCCTCGTTTCTCCTGCCCCGGGACCCTCGGCTGCAGGTTCGAGAGAGGCTGCGTGTTGCCTTGGAGAGGGTGGCTGCTTTGGAGGAGCAACTGGAGACCTCTTCACAGGAGGTACGACTGAAGCGTCTCACTCCTCCTTTCTCTCTGTGTGACTGTGTGTGCTGCACATGTGCTGCGTAAATCAGAACTATACTGGGAGAGTTTTCACAGCTTTAAAAATGACTGTGTGACTTTGAGTTTAGCGGCGTGTCTGTTTTTGTAAGCTTGTTCACCTCTCACTTTCAGGTGCTTTCTTTAAGAGACCAAATAAAAAGACGACAGCAAGGGCTGGATAATGGAAGAGAGGTGAGGAGGCGTGTGTGTGTGTGTGTGTGTGTGTGTATGTGGTTGTGTGTGTGTGTGTGTGTGTGTGTGCATGCAAGTGTGTGTGTGTGTGTGTGTGTGCTTGTGAGTGTGCGTGTGAGTGTGAGTGTGTGCGTGTGAGTGTATACAAGTGTGCGTGTGTGTGCATGTGTATGCTTGTGAGTGTGTGCGTGTGTGTGTGCGCTTGTGAGTGTGTGTGTGCATGTCAGTGTGTGCGTGTGTGCGTGTGAGTGTGTGCATGTGTTTGTGTGTGTGTGTGTGTGTGTGTGTGTGTGTGTGTGTGTTTGAGTGTGTGAGAGTATGTGTAGATCAGTGTTAGAGTAGGAGTCCTCACAAAGACAGGAATACAAACCTGCATCTCTGTGCTCTGTGCTGTCTCAGAATCAGCTCCTCCATTTTCTCCTTCACATTCTCATCATTACCTCTCTCCCTCTCTCTTTCATCTCCTTGCTTCCCTCTCTCTTCGTCCTCCCCACAGCGGCTGCCTAATGGTCCTTCCTCTATTGTGGATGATGGGGAGATTGACAGACAGAGAGAAGGAGAGATTGAGCGACAGAGATCAGAACTCTCCCAGCTGAGAGAAAGACTGGCTCTCATGTGTCGGCAGGTAAGAGTGAGTGTGTGAGACTTATATTTGGCGCAGGTGGGGTGAGGAACTCACACTTCAGCTATCGTCATTGGCAGTGAGAGCT
Organism: Synaphobranchus kaupii; assembly: GCA_029718625.1. Classification (NCBI taxonomy): domain Eukaryota; kingdom Metazoa; phylum Chordata; class Actinopteri; order Anguilliformes; family Synaphobranchidae; genus Synaphobranchus; species Synaphobranchus kaupii. The sequence goes on along the minus strand of CM056386.1, from coordinate 43,172,614 downwards.
ATTCTACAGAGTGTAGCCTACATTCCAGAAGTAATGCTCTTTCCTCTACACATTATTATGCATTACCAGTGACATTGCACTCAGAAAGAGGTAGGTACAAACTGAGTTCTCCACTGGCCTCTTGTGGCCAACTGTGGAATTTCCACCACTTGGCCCAAGAGGAGTCACAAAACCGTAGTGACAACATTAATGCACACAAATGCATGAGTGGTTGTGCATTTCTCTAAAACCCATTGTTATTTCTTCCGTTTAATTCAAACATCCATCTCTCCCTCCTCCAGGTAGGAGAAATCGAGGAACAGCTCTCTGCAGCCAGAAGGGAGGTTACAAAATCTGAAGAAGCCAATCAGAAACTACAGAGAGATGTGAAAGAGGTGGGTGTATTATTATTGCTGTTGTTGGTATCAATATAATCATACTTATATAATTATATATTTAATAATATTTATTTGTATACATTTGATTTATGTGAATATATATAGTTGTGATTAAAGTAAAGCTTTCTCTAATTGCCTATGTAAGTGCATCTAGGGTATAATTGACCTGTTCTCAGATAAAGCTCGTAAAATACTCTGCTATGAAATAGTAGAGCTGTGTTCTCCTTGCAGAGCAACAGCCATCTGGCATAGAGGTGTTAATAAACTGCTAAACGTAACCCCTCAATGAAAGATTTATGAAGGTTTGTCCCTGTTCTGTGTGAAGTGCAGCCCAAGTTAGAGTGATTTGCCTTTCAGTTCAGAGGTAGATAACTGCAGTCGGCTGCAAAGAGGGCTTCCCTGACTCACTTCAGTAGCATTCACTGAACAAGAATGACAGGAGGATGGGTTCGAGCCTGCATTTTGGCCACGATCCTTGTCGGTAATTTTTGTTTTGTGGCAGTGAGCGTTTCTCTGTAGGACATGATATCTGGAATCCTTCTGAATGTGGGAGTGCCCCAGAAGCATTTCTGGGACAGAAGCCTGTAAACAGCTTACTGAAGCAGATAATTAACTTTTATCTGCATTCATACATAATTTCTTGTGGTTCACTGTGATTCTGACAGGATTTGTTGATCTGTATTTATCCGTTTTACCTGGCCTGTAAAACCACGTAGCACTTATGCTGCATGTTTACACAGCTGTGCTGCATTCCAGGAGCAGGCAATCGGTCTTCACACAAACCAGCAATCTCGCCGTCACGCAAAACGAGTTGTGCAACCGAATGGCACGCATGTTTATGTACATGTCTGTACAACATGACATCTGCGTTTATCTCCGTGCGGCGTCTATTGTGCAGTGTAGGCGTTCATTTAAGCCGCCGCCTGCATTGCAGGGCTCCTAAAGTCCTCTGCCATTTTTGTCTCTTTATGTTGTTACTCATCTGTCCTTTGTGATCTTTTCATTTATGATGGTATTTGTATACCTGCAGCATGTGTGGAAAGAAATGCATTCACTCTGTGTCCATCTTCTCTCTCTTTCTCCCAGGCTCTCTGTCAGAGAGAGGATATGGAGGAGCGAATCACCACATTAGAGCGCAGGTAACTCATTAGAACCCAGGTAACTCATTAGAATGCAGGTAACTCATAAGAGCCCAGGTTACTCTTTAGAACACAGGTAACTAATTAGAGCGCAGGTAACTGATTAGAATGCAGATTACTGATTAGAATGCAGGTAACTCATTAGAGCCCAGGTTACTCATTAGAACACATGTAACTAATTAGAACGCAGGTTACTCATTAGAACACAGGTAACTAATTAGAACGCAGGTTACTCATTAGAACACAGGTAACTAATTAGAAGGCAGGTTACTCATTAGAACACAGGTAACTAATTAGAGCGCAGGTTACTCATTAGAACACAGGTAACTAATTAGAACGCAGGTTACTCGTAACTCATTAGAGAGCAGGTTACTCATTAGAACACAGGTAATTCATTAGAGCCCAGGTTACTCATTAGAACACAGGTAACTAATTAGAACGCAGGTTACTCATTAGAACACAGGTAACTAATTAGAACGCAGGTTACTCATTAGAACACAGGTAACTAATTAGAACGCAGGTTACTCATTAGAACACAGGTAACTAATTAGAGCGCAGGTTACTCATTAGAACACAGGTAACTAATTAGAACGCAGGTTACTCGTAACTCATTAGAGAGCAGGTTACTCATTAGAACACAGGTAACTCATTATAGTTTACTCATTAGGTAACTCATTAAAGCACAGCTAACACATTTCTTCTTGTTTTGGTTACTAATTCTTGTCCTACCAAAAAATCTTACAATTATTACTCACAGCAACAAATTAAATCAAATGTTCTTGTTTTACGTTCATTTTTTGGACTAATTTCATTTTTGAAACTTCTTCCAGGAAATACCCTTGTCACAGACAAAAATTCACAATTTCAAACAACTTAAAAGCCTTCAAAACATAAAACAAACAAGTCCTACTGATACCATAAGTGGGCAAATTTACTCTTATAATCCTCTTTGTTTTTAAATTAAATTTTTATAAAAATGTTGGCCCTTGAAAATCGTGTCCTAGATTTTTGTCAACTCTGTGAGATTTCAATAAAAATGCTATTTATTCAGTCATGAAAAGGGTTAGCTATATCCCAAGAACCAAGGACCTACCATGTGTATTTTCACTTACATTAAGAGACCTCTTAGCAACTGAGAAAAACTCACTATGGTTGTGCCGTGAAATGAGAAAATATTACACTTTGTCAACTCCGTAAGATCAAACTCTATTATATTATCCAACAGTTGACGTATATGCTGATGGAGGTCAATTCTTTTTAGTAATTGAATCATGTTGTTGTTGTTTTTATTCAGTTAAGTTATTTAAATACTATTAAAACATTAATAGATGAAACATCTGCTTTATGTGGCAAAACTAGCTTTTAGTAATGGGAGTCCTGTGTGAATGTCGGGACATGGTCCCTCACATATTTTCAAAGCAAAATTCAAGAGTCAAATACAAAAAGCAAAAAAACAAGGTTTTGTCCAAATTCTTAAGAATGGGCGGGTGATATACGTTTATATATTTTTATATTTTTTATCTCAAAGTACTTTACTGTTAAGCAGGAAACTCACCTAAAGCACTACTGATGAATAGCACTTACATTGGTGACAGTTTAGAGAACCAGGTTGGGAATTTTGCCTGGAAGGCTGGGAACCCCCTATTCTGTGATACATGGCACAGGATATGACACTATTCACCCTCCCTTTAGTCATCCCCATAGGGCTGTGTGTGTGTGCATGCATGTGTGACCCAGGTGTCCACCCAGGTGTGCTGGTGTGCAAAGTAATCGTGTGTCCTCATAGGCCTGTGTGCATGTTACATGGGTATGATGGTATCCTCATAGAGATGTGTGTGTTACACGAGTATGACGGTGTTCTCATAGGGATGTGTGTGTGTTACACAGGTATGATAGTGTCCTCATAGGGCTATGTGTGTGTGATACACAGGTATGATGGTGTCCTCATAGGGGTGTGTGTGTGTCACACTGGTATGATAGTATCCTCATATGGGTGTTGTGTGTGTTACACCGGTATTATGGTGTCCTCATATGACTGTGTGTGTGTTACACAGGTATGATGGTGTCCTCATAGGGATGTGTGTGTGTGTTACACAGGTATAATGGTGCCCTCATAGGGATGTGTGTGTGTTAAGACAGGTATGATGGTGTCCTCATAGGGTTGTGTGTGTGTTACATCGGTATGATGGTGTCCTCATAAGGATGTGTGTGTGTGTGTGTGTGTGTGTTACACAGGCATGATGGTGTCCTCATAAGGATGTGTGTGTGTGTTACACAGGCATGATGGTGTCCTCATAAGGATGTGTGTGTGTGTGTGTGTGTGTGTCTGTGTGTGTTACATCGGTATGATGGTGTCCTCATAAGGATGTGTGTGTGTGTTACACAGGTATGATGGTGTCCTCATAAGGATGTGTGTGTGTGTGTGTGTGTGTGTTACATCGGTATGATGGTGTCCTCATAAGGATGTGTGTGTGTGTGTGTGTGTGTCTGTGTGTGTTACATCGGTATGATGGTGTCTTCATAAGGATGTGTGTGTGTGTTACACAGGTATCTCAGTGCACAGAGGGAGGCCACATCTCTCCATGACATTAAAGACAAGCTGGAGAATGATCTGGCCAGCAAGGAGTCTCTCTACAGACAGGTGATACACTTTTGTCCCTGTGTCCGTTTTTTTAAATATGTGTAGCCACCCTTGCCTTTGTGGTCCGGGTCTGCGCTCTTCCTCGCTCACTCCCCTCCTCCTCTTCCTCTCCAGAGCGAGGAGAAGAACAGGCAGCTGCAGGAGCGACTGGACGACGCCAAGCAGAAGCTGCAGCAGACGCTTCAGAGGGCCGAGACTCTGCCAGAGATCGAGGCCCAGCTAGCGCAGAGAGTGGCGGCTCTCAACAAGGTCGGTCTGTCTGTCCATCCGTGTTCATCACTATCTCTGTCTGCGTGTTCTGGTGCTATCTATATTTGTCAGTCTGTGTCCGTGTGTCTGCCGAACCATGCGTATTGGTCTGCGTTTGTCTATCCGTCCGTCTCTTTGTCTCTGTGTGACAGTTGTTCAGTCCATCTTGACCTGTCCCTATCTGTCTGTATCGGTCTCTGCCTGTCTCTCTCTCTGTCTGTGTTTGTCAGTCTGTCTCTGTGTGTCTGCGGGTTTGTATTTGTGTGCGTGTCTGTTTGTCGATCTGACTGTCTGTCTGTCTATTTCTGCAGCTGTGCTCGTCCAGTTGTCTCTGTATCTCTGTCATCTGTTCATGTCTGTTTGCATGTCTGTCTTTTCATCTGTACGCATATGTCTGTCTGTCTGTCTTTATGTCTTTATGTTCCTTTGTTAGTCTGTTTGCCTGTCTGTATATTTGAGTATAGGACGCATACAGAAAATACCAGTAGTAGGGTACGGCAAGTAAGTTAATCCTTCCGAGTGTCCTCACTTCTCTCTATTTCTATCTCTCATTCTCTCTCTCTCTCTCTCTCATTCCATCTCTCACCTCACTCATTGTGTTTCTCAGGCAGAGGAACGCCATGGCAACTTTGAGGAGCGATTGCGACAGATGGAAGCACAACTGGAGGAGAAAAATCAGGAGTTGCAGAGGGTGACTATTGCTCTGTCTCTCCCTCTCTCCTTCTCTACCTCCCCTGTTTCTCTGTCCTCTTCCTCCTTATCCCCCCCCCCCCCTCGCTCTCTCACACTCTCTCTCCCCCTTATCAGCATCTATTTATAGTGCCTTTCTCCTTTGCGCTCCTCATGGTTTATTATCTCTCAGTCTGTTCAGCTTAGCAGTGCTTTCCTGGCCTCGCAAACAGCAGCGGGGCTGAAAAAACAAAGCAGGTGTATACCATAGAAACTGTGTGGACCCAAATGCTTTAAAAAACGTCCCCACACAGTCTTAGGACATCCTTATTGTTCCAAACAAGTTCTGTCAAAGCCACAAAAGATCGTTTCAGGCACGTTTAACCCCCCACACACACACACGCACCCCCACATACGCACAGATACAAGCTCAATACTAGCGGCATCCCCGGTTGGTTATCACTTAGTCTAGGAAAAACATTGCGGAGGAAACGCACCGAGCACGCTTTTGGAATGTTCTGAATGAAAGTGTTGAAATGTCAGATTTGCTTAACATCGCTGGCATTCCTGATGGAATCACGTGAACGACCATCCACAATTCAAATTCTCTCTTAACTTGAATTACAGAACGGAATAAGTCCTGCGATATTCCTTGTCATTTAACGATAATGATCAAGGGCGCAGTAAGCGGGGTGCGTGTACGTTAGGCTAACTGAGAGGAGCATTAGCAGGCCATTGCTGTAAAAGAGCATGCCTGCTCAGTCAACCTACCCTGTGTAAATAAAGTTTCGTAAATAAATAAATGCGCTGGGGATGTTTATTTTGATTTTTATGTTTTGAAAAAGTTCTAAGAACCAAAAATTGTTCGCTGGGAGCCTGGGAACTATTCCATATTATGCAAAATACAAGCATACATAGATAAAGATCATCGATCAATCTCTCTCTCTCCCTCTCTCTCTCTCTCTCTCTCTCTCTCTCTCTCTCTCTCTCTCCTTCTCTTAGGATCTGATGGCGGGGATGTGCCCCTTATAACCCCCTCTCTTTTCTGTTTATTTCTTTCTATCCCAGGCGCGACAAAGAGAGAGAATGAACGACGAACACAACAAACGGCTCTCCGACACGGTGGACAAACTCCTCTCCGAATCTAACGAGCGACTGCAGCTTCACCTGAAAGAGAGGATGGCAGCTCTGGAGGAGAAGGTATCGCTCTAACCCCGACCCCCGCACCACTCACCCCAGGCCTCCTGTGTGCTTCTCGGCTTTGGGAATTACAGTGTCTATTTCTCACACCCAGCCGAAAACCCTTTAGCCAAATGTTGCCCAACCCTGTTCCTGGAGCTCTACCGTCCTGCAGGTTTTCATTACTACCCTAGTTTGGCACACCTGATTCTACTAATTAGCAACCAGATCTCTAGCTGTTGAATAAGGTGTGCTTTGTTAGGGTTGTGGAGTGAAAACCTACAGCACTGTAGATCTCCGGGAACCACAGTGGTTGGGGACCACTGCTTCAGGCAAACAGCATACCCTGTGAGATGCATTCATGTTACCCTTTCCAGTGCAGTGGCGTTAATGGCATATATTCCACACCGACAACACTTCTGAGGGGCATTGTTTACCAGCTAGATTTTATTTTAATTTAATGCATGTTGCTAGTGAGAAATGACACAATGAATTTTTCTCATCCTCCTAGAATGCTCTTTCTGAGGAACTGGCAAATATGAAGAAAATACAAGATGATCTTTTAGCAAACAAGGTATATTTCACTTATCTGTTGCAAAGCCTTTACTGTGGTCTAGACCTTCAGTGCGTGTGCATTTTAACCAAAGATTGGTGTGGCAGAAAACTTTAAACTGATGATTTGTCTCAACCTGTTTTCATTCATTTCCTTTGATTAACAAGTGTACCATAGATCTTGTACCATAGATCTGAATAATCCATTGGCAGGTAGCACAAGGCTTCTTCAAATCATGTTGAATGATAAATTAAATTTAGAAAAATCCAAATTAATCACTAAGTACACTTAATGAGAAAAAGATACACCACTCTGTTAACTTCCACATTAGCTTTCAGCACAGCTTGAAATAAAGGCTGTCTAACAAAACCTGCTATTCAAGATAATTTAAATTAAGCATTGCACATTTTTGCCATGAATATTATCCTAGTGTGAGTATGGAGTACATGTATCCACAATTTTAAATAATGTCAATAAAATGTGCTAAATTTTGCCATGCAAGTAAAAATCATTTTATTACTTCACTAACAGCCTAATTGATGAGAACCGGTTATATATGATGGTATTGAGTATTTTGTGATTTAATCACTGTATTGATAATCAAGGGAAATGATTGAAAACAGATTGGGACCAATAATCAGTTTAAGGGGAAGTTTTTCACCCCAAGTCATTTTCAGCTCGCCAACCACCACTGATTGTACCAAACATCTCTTTCTTTTCCTCTCTCATTCTCCCTATCTCACTCTCTCTCTCTCTCTCTATCTCTCTCACCTCTCTCTCTCGCCTCCTCCCCCTCTCTCTTTAACAGGATCAGCTGATCGCTGAGTTGGAGAGACTTCAGCTGGAGCTGGATCAGTTAAGAGGGAGGCCTGGCTCCTCCTACTCCAGGTTAGCCACTCCCAGAGCCACACCCCCATCCCAAAAAAATGCACACAATTCTTCAGTCTGGACATATGCTGCTCAGGTGTAGCTGTAAACCTTAATGTGATGAACGAGCTGTTTTATATCCAGTCCCTTCTTTCGCTGCCAGGTCTCTTCCAGGAAGTGCACTTGAGCTCAGGTATTCCCAAGGGGGCGGGTCCCTCCCTGCTGGCTCCTCCACACACCTGGATCACTATGGCAACACTGCCTCGGGAGGCGTGGTTAGGCGGACTCACCGCGGGCGATGGGGTCCAGCCAGGGAGGACACGAGCAAGGTGAGACAGACTTCCAGGGAACTCTGGTGTCAAGCACATAACCCTCTGTGCACTGACAGGCGATAGAGAGAGGCGCCATTTAACCCAAAATGGGTGGTGCTACCACAAGAGATTTGAAGCTCATTTTGGCTTTTAAACAATTTATGAGGCTGACTAAGCCTCGCTCAGACTGAATGGCTACAGTCACCATTCTTCTCTCCGCCTCCTGATCTCTGACCCCTGACCCCTGACCCCCTGCCTTTTTTCTCCCCCTCCTGCAGTACGGGGAGTGGGACGGCGGCACACTGCTCACGCCTGGGTTCGAGAGGGGCGTGGAGGGCGGCTGCTCCGACGAGGAGGAGGAGGACAGAGAGACGCTCTTCGGCTCGGAGCTGCTGTCGCCGAGCGGACAGACGGACGTGCAGACTCTGGCCATCATGCTGCAGGAGCAGCTGGAGGCCATCAACAAGGAGATTAAGTGGGTGTGGCTGGGTCCTGCTCTGGAATAATTAAGCATGTTTAAATTCACGATAAATGCTCACAGGTCAGCATTAGGTGCAGTTTAGTCAGTGGTGGGAGATGGGCATTGAGTCTGCTATCCTGATTGTAGTAGGGAGCTCATTCCACTGGGGGGCAGTGTGGAGAAAAGCCATGACTGGGAGGGATCTTGAAGGGAGGGGCAGTAAGATGACCAGTGGAAAGATTGGGATAGGATACATATGTAATCACAAGAAACCAGACATGAGCTCTCCACCAATCATAGAGCACATTGGTAACAACAAACAGAACAACGGGATTGGTAAACGCCGGATAACTCCTGGATAACTGCCTAGATACACATTGGGGAGAACTGGATGCAGCTTAACCAGCTCTTTGTGAGAATAGATCTTAAAATGAAGTAAAGCCAGACAAATAGCAGCACAGCGATTGTAAAGAGGTTAATGAGAGATTGGTTCTCAACAGGCAGGAAAACCTTATACTGTAGTAATGTGAAGCAGATGCGTTCTTAAAACACAGATTTTACTTATTCGTCTGTCACTAGTTGGAAGTGTGCTGGAGCTTTGCAGATGCAGATCTGGACATGGCCACAATTTTTTTCACTTCAGAAAAAAAGGCAAATTTGAAGAACGGGGAGAGCTGGAGCATGCAACGCTTTCCAGCTGCCAGCACATTTCATGAACGGGACTATGCCTTTTCTGAAATAAAAATAAATAAAAAAACAAAAAATTGGCCCCCTCTAGTGACAGAATAATAAGTAATAGCTGACGGCATCTGCTTTACTTTAACACGGTACATCTGCACATCCGATTCTTGCGTCGTTTAATAAATAACACGCGGAAAATATTTGCCCTGTTTTCGAAAACGAATGGGACTCTCAGAAATAAATATGAGCAAATTGCTGAGCAGTTGTTTTGGTCATGGTTGTTTGATGTTCTACCCTGACCCCCCCCCCCTCTCTCTCTCTCTCTCTCTCTTCTTCTTCTCTCCCCCACTCTCTCCCTCTCCATCTCTCTCCCTCCCCCTCCCCCTCTCTCTCTCTCTCTCTCTCTCTCTCCTTGTCTCTCGCTCTCTCTCAGGCTGATTCAGGAGGAGAAGGAGAGCACGGAGCTGAGGGCGGAGGAGATAGAGAGTCGGGTGAGCAGCGTGGCGCTGGACGGGCCTCCCCTGCCTCCGTCCTCTCTGGGCGGGGGGAGGGATGGGGCGGGGCGCGGCTTCATCCCCCAGTCGCTCACCTCCTCCACCCTGGCCTCGCCCTCGCCGCCCAGCTCCGGCCACTCCACCCCGCGCCTTCCTCACTCACCTGCCCGGGAGACTGACAAGCAGGTGCGCCGCCTCCGCCCCGCGTCTCAACGCGCTCTCGCCCGCGTCGCATGCATCGCAGTCACTTAGCAGGTGCCCTGCTCAGTACACTACTCTCAGGAATATGAAAGTCAGAGGACGGGCAGGGCTTCTGCTTTCAGGACAGCAGTGGGAAGTTCATTCCACCGGCAGCGGGCCAGAACAGAACGGACGCTCACCTTTCCATTTGGGAACGGCTCTTACTGTAGCAGCGCACGACAGGGGACGCTGGTCACATCCTCATAGGGCGGTTCACATAAGCGCAACATATTTCATACGCTATCTAGCGATAGGCCGCACGACAGGGGACGCTGGTCACATCCTCATAGGGCGGTTCACATAAGCGCAACATATTTCATACGCTATCTAGCGATAGGCCGCACGACAGGGGACGCTGGTCACATCCTCATAGGGCGGTTCTACACAGCCAGAGAGGCCTAGTAATACTCTATTTGCACTGGCACATTCAAGCCGGGCCGGACCTGTTCCAGACCCGCGCTGGAGCTTCTGCACCTAAAATGTGATTTGAGCTGGCGAGACCCTGTCCAGAAATGGCCCGATTTAATTTCTGGTGCTGGCACAATTATAATTGAGCAGGGAGTGAGCAATTACATAAACAGCGGTCACTTCAGAATTTTGCCACAAGTACACACCAGAAAACCACGGGACAGAAGAATGCCAAAGAGAAGACGTGGAAAAATAAAGCCCTACTGAATTATTAAAATCTGTCATTTTTTAAACCATGGCACTATTTATCCTCAATTAGTCCTAAACTGAATTTATAATTTATTGCGTGAGATTAGGCTTTATTTACATACTTTAAAATACACAGCGCCTACTGTATATTGCTATACAAGCAAGGCATAATCTTATAGCAGTAAAATCCACGGTTTCTTTCGTGTGTGACCGTTTCCCTCCTACGTAGCCTACATCCAACAATGTTGCATGTGTGTCGCCAAATGTTCGCTTCTTTTCAAAGGGGAAAAAAACAGCAGCATCAGAAATAAAATCAGGTCCTCAAAGTCCATCATGTTTCAATCCCATCTAAAAGGCCAGTGCTACCCAAAATGCACTGCGATGTTGATGAAAACATTATGCCCTGAGTTGCGAGAGGCCGATGGAGGCACATCTGAGCAAAGCTTGAATGTGGCTGGGCTCAGATGTGCCCGTCCAAAAGGGGTACAAATGCCTAAAATGCACGATTTGTGTTGCTTGAGCCTGTGTGGGATCTCAGACTAGTGGGATACTGACTCAACTGAACGTCTCTCTCTAGAACAATAAAGAAGATGACAGGTCCCTGGCTCTGCTGGACTCCACCCCTCCACCGACCCCTCGTGCCCTGCGGTTGGACAGAATGACCCACACCCACCCGGGCGCCATGCTTGACGATAGCCGCGAATTCCGCAGGTCGGTCAGCCAGCACAGCCTGAGAAGCCAGCTGGGCAACGGAAAATCCCGGAGCAGCTCTATGTGTGTTACCTGTATATACAGCTCTATGTGTGTTATCTGTATATACTCTCTGAGTGTGCAGCACGCTTGGGTTTGTGCTTGGAATTACCCGTCCCGTCTTCCTGTCGTCTGTCTCTGCGCTACAACCTAGCGCCGTTGTTGATGTGCGGTTCTGTCTCATCATGAAATGTGTTTGGAACCTGCTGTCTCTGTGACATCATGCGGTCTTTAGTGTGTGTGTGTGTGTGTGTGTGTGTGTGTGTGTGTGTGTGTGTGTGAGTGTGCGAGTGTGTTTGCATGTGTGTGTGTCCTGTAGAAATTCTCATCCGTTCATCTCTCTCACTCTCTCTCTCAGTCTTTCAGCAGACGGGAGCGCAGCCAATAGCAGCCAGGACTCCCTGCACAAATCCACGAAGAAGAAAAGCATCAAGTCTTCCATCGGCCGCCTCTTTGGCAAGAAGGAGAAGGGCAGGATGGGCCAGTCGGGACGGGAGTCCGTCTCCCTGGGTGAGCGAGAACAGAACAAACGCTCGCAAATAAACAACATTTGCAACCCATAAACAACACTGCAGGCTAGCCACTAGAGTGGGGTCTTTTGGGTTTTTATGTGTTGACCACTCTGTAACCACAGGTAACAAGAAATGATACAAATCTGCATGTTATACGTTGCATTGAGAATAGAGGTGTGTGTGTGGGTACAAGCATTGAATATACAGGTGTGTGTGTGGGCATACGCATTGAGTATAGAGGTGTGTGGGTATACGCATTCAATATAGAAGTGTGTCTGTATAAACATTGAGTATAGAAGTGTATGTGTGTGAGTAGGTATAAACATTGAATATAGAAGTGTGTGTGCATGGGTGGGTATAAGCTTTGAATACAGAGGTGTGTGTGTGTATAAACATTGAGTATAGAGGTGTGCATGTGTGGATATAAGCATTGAGTATAGAGGTGTGTGTGGGTGGATATAAGCATTGGGTATATTGTTTCATATGTTTGGCAAAGAAGCAGAAGAACCAGTTGGCCATTCCATCAACATGTATCAAAGTAAGGGCGTTGTGAGAAAACTGTCGAGCATTTGCATTTCCCTCTAACTGTAACCTGAAGGGAATGTGAAGGAGGGCGCTTCAGTATTAAACCAGCCTTTGGTCTTCTCGTCCTCCCTCACAATAATCCTCTTTCTCCTGTCTATCTGAGGTCTGCATAAGTGTCAACCCATATGGTTTTTCCACCTTTTCGAAGGTATACAGGCGTAGTATACGGTTATGACACTGGAAATCTAGTCTTTACGGGGTTTTTTTCCAAATGTTTTCAACTTAATTAATTCAATCGCAGCAATCAAATTTTCTTTCTCCCTCTCTGCTATTCTCTCGATTTCTGAGGCCATGGGGAAAGCAAGTAGCGGCATCAGGACTGCATTATCTAAAAATGCACTTTATGACAACGAACCATAAAGACGCAGTAGCCCACAAGATACCTAACAACTATCTAACGTTAGTTAACCTAGCAAACATTTAAATGGTTATGACTGGACAATGTTCATGTTCATGCAATTTTGACTGAAATTAGATACTGTTCTGTGACATTTTAATGTGGTGGCTATGACTCAATTTAGCAAAGTTACAACAAGTTTAATTGTACTTTAATTCATGGCTAACTTAGCAGTCTTTAACAACGCTAACTTTAACCTGAAAATTATCCAAATTAAGATGAGAGCTAAGTTTATAACTGTACATTAATTACTGTACATTAGCTAATGTAGCATAATTAGGCTATGGAAGCTGTTATGTAGGCTAATAAGATAGCAAAACTGCATTAAAAGTGTACAAGCTCATGCATAATTTGGGAAATTGTGGTATCTATCTCTCCTGCACTGGGTTGTAAGTGTGTGGAGTCAGTCATGTCGGGTGTTTGTTTACCTGTTTTAAAATGCACCTTGCTGAATTTGAATTTGTATGTACACAGTCATTATTATGTGAAAAGCTAAATACAGGAATATATTAAATAGACAAATAACTGTGGTGGCTAGTGATTTTAATAGATAGGTAATGTTTTATATGGTTTTTGGTGAATTTATACAGTTTTGCTGGTGTGAAAATAAGGGCAGCTCTCTCCAGAGGTTGACACCTATGCATCAGATGTTTGATGATCTCTCAGTTTTGGTCTCTTCATCAACAGGACACATTTGGTCATGTGTCAAATTGTGCTTTTCAGTCAAGTGTGTTGCTACTTGCTAGCCTTTTTAGTTGTTCACTACGAGTACAATATTTGGACTACAGCTAAAATGGCCGCCCACAGTCAGGCCTGTGGGGCAGAATGTCTTGTCTGTAGTCCTGTCTGAGCTTCCCCTTTCTGCCTCTGTCAGCCTCCACACCTTCCGAGGACCTGGGATCTGCTGACCCCCTGGGCCTGACCAAGCTTGCCGGGCCGGTGGACAAGGACCGCCGCAGCAAGAAGAAGTGAGTGTGCTGAGGCCCTCTCTCCCCAAGTGAACTCTGCTCCACATACGCTTCATATTAAAGTTCATCTAACTCTGTGGTCTGTCCCGAACCCAATGTTGTGAATTTATTATAGCCAGTGGGAGAATTTCACTCCCCCCACAGTCCTGCTCTTTCTCTGCCAGTCTCTCTCAAACCCCGCCCCCCACCCCACACACATACCTCTATCTCCCTCTCTGTCTGCTTTTCATTATCAATTAGATTAAATTAAATAACAATTGAGCATCGCTTGCTTCACCATTTCATACAGAATGCTGTGTTAAAAAACCAAGTAAAGCTAAATATTCTTAAACAGAATTAATAACCACCAATGTTAATATATTATACAACTTTCTCCATCCCTTTCTGTCTCTCAAGTTAAAATTTAAACTAAAAAAAATGCTTTATTGACATGACATAATTTAAAATATATATTGCCAAAGCATGGAGTGTTAATAACAATCAATAATAATAATAACAACTACAACTAGAATGACACTCAGAGAGATGCTACACCCGCTCGTGTGCTAACCTTGATCCTGAACGTAATATGCATAGGGCTATTTTGCACTATGAAGGCGGGCATTGACCGATTGGGGAGAAAATTCAGGTTTCATGCTATTGCCCAACTGTCAACATTCCCACAAAGTTTCATCACAATCAGAGTAGACTTGTTCGAGTTATGGATGATAGGGACACAGACACAGACAGACACACACACAGACTTGCGCTACGCGCGCGCGGGTGTAACAATAACAACAACATTAATAATAGTGTGAATCAATATACAATGTATAATACTCTCTCTCTCTCAGGCACGAGCTTCTTGAGGAGGCTTGTCGCCAGGGACTCCCCTTTGCATCCTGGGACGGGCCCACCGTGGTGTCCTGGCTCGAGGTACGGAAGCTGCTTCCCTCCGACTTTAAGTGTACAATCATACTGCAAAAGCACATACCGAAGCACGTGACAGCATATCCTTATAGAAAAAATATATATTTAGGAAAGATCTCACCTACATTAACCTTTGCAATAGGCTTTTAAGTTGTCTGTTCAGTCTCTCTTTGCCATTCTCAGCCAAGGGCCCGTATCATGTAGTCATTTACTGAGTGCTTGTAACTGCACTGAGTAAAACTCGGAACAGCTCTTTTTACTTCAGTCCATGTTCCATATTTGGGAGTGTTCCGGGTTTTAGTCAGTGCAGCAATCCAGCTAACTGGGTAATCCTGCTTCGCGATACAGGCCTCGGATATCACTTGAACAACCTCTGCTATTTATGTTTAAACTGTTGCATCCAATCTGATGCTGAAATATCCTCCATTCTTCTTGGAATTCTTCTTCTCCTTCCAGCTGTGGGTGGGGATGCCAGCCTGGTACGTCGCAGCCTGCCGGGCGAATGTGAAAAGTGGCGCCATCATGGCCAACCTGTCGGACACGGAGATCCAGAGAGAGATCGGCATCAGCAACCCTCTGCACCGGCTCAAACTGCGTCTGGCCATCCAGGAGATGGTGTCCCTCACCAGCCCCTCTGCTCCGGCCAGCACGCGCTCCGTCAGTACCCACACACACGCACACACACACACACACGCACACACACACACGCACGCAAGCACACACACCCATGCACATATACACACACACACACACACAAACGCATGCACACACATAAACGTGCACACACACCTCTATACCAGCACACAATGACTCAGGGTCCACACACACAACTATAATCCATTCATGAAGCTGTAATTCTAATCTGTAATTATTAGAGGATCTTTGAACACTTGAGTATCACCATCATCATCACCTGGCTAATTCATGGGTCAGATCTCTCTTATATGACATATATGGGTCAGAAAAATACATATCCCACAATGCCATATAATCATTATGGGTTTTTCTCTTCTTTTATATCTGCAATCCGATTGGCTGGATGGATCTGCCCCAATTACACGGCCCCACAGTCGACCAGTAACGTGTGGATGACACACGCGGAGATGGAGTCACTGACAGCGGCTACCAAACCTGTGAGTCTTCCTGCCTCTCTCTCTGCCGGCTGTCTGCACGATCCCTCTCTTCCAGCGGAATCAGCCACACTGCGCACAGTGTACACACAGCATGCTGCATACTGCACTGCGCGCAGTGTACACACAGCATGCTGCATACTGCACTGCGCGCAGTGTACACACAGCATGCTGCATACTGCACTGTGCGCAGTGTACACACAGAATGCAGCATGCTGCATACTGCACTGCGCACAGTATACACACAGCATGCTGCATACTGCACTGTGCGCAGTGTACACACAGAATGCAGCATGCTGCATACTGCACTGCGCACAGTGTACAGACAGCATGCTGCATACTGCACTGTGCGCAGTGTACACACAGCATGCTGCATACTGCACTGTGCGCAGCGTACATACAGCATGCTGCATACTGCACTGCGCGCAGTGTACACACAGCATGCTGCATACTGCACTGCGCACAGTGTACACACAGCATGCTGCATACTGCACTGTGCGCAGTGTACACACAACATGCTGCATACTGCACTGCGCACAGTATACACACAGCATGCTGCATACTGCACTGCGGGCTGTCCACTGAGCTGCTCTTTAGGACAGAGGTCTCAAACGCACTGCACTGAACACAGAAGATTCTCAAGGAATTCATGCCATACATATGGAGGGAAATATTAAGCTGTTTAAGTAATGATATGGTCAGAAATTTGGTTTGGTTCAGGAAATGCATTGACTTGAGTTTTGGATATTTGCTTTTTTAAATGTGATTTTCCACATTTTCCAGAATTACCCAAAGTGCTCATCTTAGGTGGTGTGTTTTCAATAGACTAAATATGGCTGCAGGATACCCTGAAGTCTGTGGAGTTTAACCAATGCAATTCCTGATTAATGCATCTCTCTCCTTCTCTCTCCTTTCTGTTTGTCTGACTAGGCCTTACCGTTGAGCTTCTCTCTTCCTCAGTTTCTGTTCAAGTGCACCTTTTTCTGACTAATTGTTGACTAACAAACTGTTCCTGCCTTTGTCTTCCCTTTTCTACTCACCCTCCTACCCCCTTTCTCCCTGCAAACAACATGTCTTCTCTTCCACCCTATATTTCTCCCTCCATACCTTTATTTCTTCTTCCTTCGCTCGCTCTCTCTCCCCCTCCTCTCTCTCTCTCTTTCTCTTTCTCCTGCATTTGTTCCTCTGCCTCCAAAGGAACTGAAAGAGATTAGCTGGGATCAGGTATGTCATGTTTTTCTCTAAAAATAAATTGATGGACAGCATATTCATATTTATACGTGCTCTAATTCATGCACGTTCTGCTTAAATGCACAAAACTACAGGTTGTCTCTTCTTTCTCTCTCACTCTTACTTTTATTCTTTTGTCCTCCAAAACAAAACTGTCTTTTTCTCTCCCTTATCTTCCCTCTATCCTCCTTCCCACACAACTCCCACTTAAATTCCTCCTTTATTCTTTCTGTTACGGTATAAATCCATGCTACTCACTCCCTCCTCGATGTCTACCTCTCCCACCCTCATTCAAACACTTCTTTTCCTTCCCACCATCCTTTCTTCCTAAAACATTTCACTTCTCCTTTCTGAAACACCCCACTGGATGTTGTCCTTTTCTTAATCTTTCTTCTCTGCCATTTCCCTCTTTCTGGTCCCACCCCTGTCTCCTCCCCTGGTCCCACCCTGTCTCCTCCCCTGACCCCATCCTGTCTCCCTCCCTGACCCCACCTTGTCCCCCCCCTGGCCACGCCCTGTCCCCCCCCCCCCCTGGCCACGCCCTGTCTCCTCCCCTGGCCACGCCCTGTCTCCTCCCCTGGTCTCACCCTGTCTCCCCCCGTGACCCCACCCTGTCTCCTCCCCCTCCCCTGGTCCCACCCCACCCTGTCTCCCCCCCCCTGGCCACGCCCTGTCTCCTCCCCTGACCCCGCCCTGTCTCCTCCCCAGATCCTGGCCTACGGGGACATGAACCACGAGTGGGTGGGGAACGAGTGGCTCCCCAGCCTGGGCCTCCCTCAGTACCGCAGCTACTTCATGGAGTCCCTGGTGGATGCGCGCATGCTCGACCACCTGACCAAGAAGGAGCTGCGCGGGCAGCTGAAGATGGTGGACAGCTTCCACAGGTCTGTCTCCTTCCAGGAAGCTTGGCCTGGGACAGACGGCACGATCTTGCTGTTCGACCATTTTCTGGCATCGTCGGGTGCTTTCCAGTAAAGAGTGTGGATAGCAGTGCTCACATTCACCGTTTTAGTCGGTGAATTTTAATTCATCAGCCGATGCTTTTTGGGGTCAGGCACACGCACATCTGTTTTGTTGCCATGGAGACCGGGTGTGTTTGATGTTCAACAATGAATGGGTCAGGGGATTTAAAGCCTTTACTCATGTTATGATCTTTCTCACCCCCTTTCTCTCACCCTCTCTCTTGCCTTCTCTCTCCGTCGCTCTCTCTCTCTCTCCCCCTCTCGTTCTCTTTCTCTCTCAGGGTCAGTCTTCATTATGGTATCATGTGTCTGAAGCGCTTAAACTATGACAGGAAAGAACTAGAGCGGAGGATGGACGACAGCCAGCACCAGAACAAAGGTGATTTTCCGCTTCTTTCCAGCCTTCTGCCTCCCTGTCTTTGAGGACCACCTAACTGTGGAACACTTTAGTAAGAGACAATGTATGTAGGTATCTGTGTGTTTGAATGCTACCTGTGTTAAACAGTTTAATATGGCTATCAAGCCATTGTGCACCGGCACATATTACCTCACAGGAAAATTCTCTGTGTCCAGTTAAATGAACGTTGAAGTTTTACTGTGTAATAAATACATATTTCAATTCAGTAATGCTTAACTGACATTCACAAATGTGATAATAATAATAATCATATTAATAATAATGGTGAAAATTATTAAATTGACAGTGATGATCATAATAAACTGAACGCAGCATTACTAGCTGACCCTTAGCTTGTGACAGTGGGCCACATATCATGTAAACATACATAAAATAAATAAATACAAATACAGGTATATACTGTATATACCATTTTTTGGTTGTGTCTTTTCTACTGAATAAGGTTGACACACAGGAGGATATCAGACTCAAAAAAATATCCACATTTACTACATCACCCACCTGCTAAATGTACGGAATGGTAGAGTCCAAACGACCACATCTGTCTTACCTGGTACTTCCCTGGCCACATCTGTCTTACCCCCCCCCTTCCAGACGTGATGGTGTGGTCCAACGAGCGCGTAATGTGCTGGGTGCAGACAGTGGGGCTGAAGGAGTACGCTGACAACCTGATGGAGAGTGGCGTGCATGGGGCCCTGCTGGCCTTGGACGACACCTTCGACTACACCGACCTGGCCCTCCTCCTGCAGATACCCAATCAGAACACACAGGTAACCGAGCCCCGCCCCCTCATTATTACACTACATTGGAATCAACAAGTGCACTGGTTCCATCTGTTGCAGTTAGGCCACAGATATTATGGGCGCGTTAAGTTACTGAGCGCTCACAGTGAGAATGCTCAGTGTGAGCACTGAGCGGATTTTGAATCACTTTACGTTCTGCTCTACGTGAGCGCTGAGCAACTGTCAACAACTGTCTGAGTACTAACAGCTCCATCAGCAGAGCGCGCTCACATACGCTCACAACTGAGCAACCCGTTAAGTGCGTTCTTCTTCTGAGCGAAGCTGAGCTGCTCAGTTACTTAACGCGCCCTATGTAACTACAGACTAACCAGATAGTCCACTCCTGTCTTCCTCCAATCTTCTGTTTGTCTTAACAGGAGTGTCTGGTGTTTTAAACATCTACTGAAGCCACTTTGTCATTTTCAGAAAATGCGTCAAATTGTAACGTTCTGTGTAAACGGAAAGGAGACACAACCTTTGACGTTAAGAATGTGGGGTTGAGCATCTGGCCAGCCTGGACTAACAGCGGTGGTTACGCCCGGCGCTTTTAAACGTTATTTCGTTTTTTCAAAAACGATTGCTTCATTTTTCTCCTCATCTTTCAATCACAGGCCAGACAACTCCTGGAGAAAGAGTACAATGCTCTCATCACCATGGGAACAGAGAGACGGCCAGATGAGGTAACCGCAGTTAATAATAATAAAAAAAACTCAGTTATTTTTCCCGTCTGAACATTTTTATGTGAAGGCTTGGGCCTGGGTACTGGTGCTTATGGGATCCCCACGTAAACATATTTACTGAGCATCAAAAGAATAGTGGCACTCTGCTTACTTGAATGTGTTTTTACAAAAAGCCCAATGTAGTTTATGTGGTTCTGTGATTGGTTTGATTAATGATCAGCCGCGATATGCTTGTGAATGACGTTGGATAGGGATCATTATTCGGGGCTTGGTGAGTTGGGTTAACTTCAGGCCTTTTATGCTCAGGATATTTTACTATGGTGAGTTCTACCCATAATCTACACGAATGAAACAGGTACAGGAATCTGATATTTTACGAACAGTCTGAATAACGTTATTATTTTCTCCTGAGGCCAGAAGTGAAAAGCATGTGGCTTTCCCGTTTAAAGCCAGCAGGGTTTTGGTCATACCTGGATTGTAGCCCAGCATTAGCAAATTAAGGCAGTCAGTTGATTGCATTTTTTGTGGCGATTTATTCTCTGCTTGCCCTTTTGATAATTAGTCCACAGACTTCATTGCTTGACTTTTACCATGAAAGTAACCGTCATGTTCAGCATTCCGCTAAGTGCATTAAGACAGTACTGTGTTATTTGTCCCCCTCGAGGTCTTTGTTATCAGTTATCAGTACCACGTACTGTGTGTCACAATTTTACCACAAACACATCTGTAATGTCCTTTATCCTTCGAACTGATCTATGCCCTTCAGTACCTCCTGTGCACTGCCCATGAAAAGCATGCTTATTGATGATCACACACGGTAACAGCTTTCACGTTTTATGGACAATTCATATTGTAACTCAAAATGAAATGAGTTTTGATGATTTCATCGATTAAGCTGAATGCCTCGCAGGTAAACTGAGCCAGTACTCATGCATGGAATTATTCAGGCATACGTTTTCAAAAACAGGACACAACTGCGTGAAATAAACGGTGTGTGGTTTTGAAATGTGATTGTAACCATGGGGACGCTCTGCCTCCCTCTCCCAGGACGGGACGAAGACCTTCACTCGCTCGCCGTCGTGGCGGAAGATGTTCAGGGAGAAGGACTTGAGGGGGGTGACCTCCGACTCCGAAACGTTGCCCGCCAACTTCCGTGCCTCTGCCATTTCCACCCCCTCCGTGACCCTGAGGAAGGTTCAGACCGAAGGTGAGCCACTCTCCTTTTCTAGTCATCCCTCCCTCCCCCTGTTCTCCTCTGCCCCCCTGCTCTCCTCTCTCCTCCTGCTCTCCTCTCTCCTCCTGCTCCCCCTGCTCTACTCTGTCCCCCTGCTCCCCCTGCTCTCCTCTCTCCCAGTCATTCCTTTCTCTGTCTGCGTGCATCTGCTAGTGTTCACCTGCAGCATGTTTTATTTCCTGAAGCGGACACCCAAACTGTAGTTCCACCGTTAGCCAGTAGATGGAAGTAATGTAGAAATGCCTCTCGTTATTTTTCATGACAGGGATTGTTCACATAGGGACAGGGATTGTTCGCAAATAACTTGCGAAACCACATAATGAGGGAGCGCTGTCCCCTAAGACCCCCTCTGAACGAATATAATGAACTCCACTTTGAGGCAAATTATGCTGCAAAGCTTGCTGGGAAGTAAATATATATATTCCACATATGTTGTCAGGGAAATTGCATTAGATGACATTTGGACCCAATAAAAATGAGGCACTCAACACAGCCTCTTAGCACCTACTGTAGTCCTGTCTGCGGCACATCCCAACACATCCGCATGGCTCGTGTAATAAGTTTACCACCCCCCCCCCCCCACCCCCCTTCAGTGTACATTGTATAAACACATCTCTCTTTCTCCTCCCCACACACAGTGAACTCTGGGTCCAGGGCAGAGTCGGGGTCGGTGAGGACGTACTCCTGTTGAGACATACTGGGGTGAGCCTAGTAATTCTGTTATCGCCATACTAATTACGTATGCGAATAAGCAGGGACACACACTCACCGGCCATTTTATTAGGTACACCTATCTAGTACCGGGTAGGAACTGCATGGATTCAACAAGGTGCTGGAAGCATTCCTTAGGGATTTTGGTCCATGCTGACTCAATAGCATCACGCAGTTCCTGCAGATTTTTCAGCCACACATTCATGCTGCGAGCCTCCTGTTCCACCTCATCCCAATGGCGCTCTATTGAGTTGAGATCTGGGGACTGTGCAGGCCATTGGAGTAAACTGAAGTCACTGCTGTGTTTGTGGAAGCAGCGTGAGATGAAGCGTGCATTTGTGACATGGCATATTATCCTGCTGGAAGTATCCATTTGAAAAGGGTAGACTGTGGCCATAAAGGGATGAAGATGGGTGTCGGTGGAAGTGAGGATTAAGTAAAATGTGTATTTTTCTGAATCCAGCGGTTCCAAAAGTCAATGCCCTTGTTAAAATGTTCAGCACTCTGAATGCTGAACACAAGTGATATTGCGTGCTAGAACCCCTCGCTTAACCTACATTCAAAATATATTTAACGTGATTTTATTTAATAATTATTATAAAAAATTACGATCATCAATTACAATCATCATTACATCAATTAAATGGCCAGATTCGTTGGTAGGTCAGTCGAACAGTAATCTGGTGTAATCCAACAAGTCAAAACAAAGCCTAAATCAAGTCTGAAGATTAAATAATCTTATTAAATGAAAAACAGTCAAATGAGCGTCGCGAACGAGTTCGCAGAGTAAATTCTGTCTGAGAACCTCTCGCTGTAGCCGACCATGGCTAGCAATCACGTGTCACATACTCTACCAATCACATGCACACACCTCTAATGGAGCGCCCTTTTTAAGCCAAGAATTAGTTATCTCTGTACTGCTTGAATGCTGATGCGCTGCTCTTTGGTTGCTTACGGCTTGTGTTAAAAGAAATTTGCTGTCACCCTCCACCACCCCAGCTTCCACCTGTCGTTTGGATCTGCTTTAGTATGGGGGGTTTCTGGTCATCTCCTGTTTAGCGGGGGGAGAGGCCCGTGCTCCGGGGCAGTACTAAAGCAGATCCATTCACCGCCAAACTAAAATAATTATGCAGCACATTCATTCATTAAACATGTCATTTAAATACGTGAGTTGTCCTGACAGAATTAGAATAATGACTTGAAATTATACATTCACCAATGAATGTAGGCTGACTACTTATAATTTATAAAAAGGAACAAAAGGACACACAACCAAGGAACCACCACCAAAAATAAAAGAGGAAAAACGTATTCTACAAGGCTCCAATTCCAACTCAACTAACTTATTTCCTTCGTCCCCCCCATAAATACATTTCTCAACAGGGATTGAGAATGTGTGCCCTGATTGGGTGATGCTGAGTAGAGGTGTGGAAGGCTCATTTATGACAAGGATTGGCTTATCTAACAGCTCACAATTTACTTATTAATTAAAGTGATCTTATGTTGTTGAAAGCGGGGCTGATATTCATTTTGATAATTTTTTATCCTCTTTTTAAAAACACCAAATGAATATGAATATATTGAATACCATCACAAAGAAAGGGAAATTTGCTCTTGTTTTTAACAACATATGTTGGTAGTTTTTTTGGCAATTATTAAGTCAAACCATTATCACTATACATTTAGACGTTAAATTGATTATTTCAATTAAATGTCACAAATGGGCATTCAAAGTTAAAATCAAAAAGGAATCCATGACACTTATGGTATTCTAAGCTGCATCGGGCCCTAAATTGTTTTCTGTTCTGTGTCTCCTCAGAGGTAATAAAACTCTCACAGAATGGTGGCATCCTAGATCTATGCATAGGTAACGAGCTCAGGATACTTCCTTTGATGTTTGTGGGGGTGAGAGAGAGAGAAAGAGAGAGAGGGAGAGAAAGGCAGGCAGTAATATACATTCTAATATTGTTGTAATATTGTATGGACCATCAACAGCTTGCCTTGTCCAATTACATTGTCTCTCTCTCAAAGGCCATGAACAAAATACTAGCTATCCTACAATGGTCAGCAATAATGCGTAGGTATGCTGTGGCATTCAAATGATGCTCAGTTGGCATTAAGGGGCCTAATGTGTGCCAAGATTAATCAGACCAGGTGATGTTTCAACCGTCCAGTTTTGGTGATCACACGCCCACTGTGGCCTCATCTTCCTGTTCTTAGTTGGCAGGAATGGAACCCGACATGGTCTTCTGCTGAAGCCCATCTGCTTCAAGGTTCAATGTGTTGTGCATTCAGCGCACAGACTGTAGAAAAATATGGACAAAATGACTGTGATGTCATCCATGGAAAAGAATTTTGAAACCGCAAAAGTGCTGCCACGTTGTGCAAAAATTGGAGCCAGGGTCTGCGCAGTAGGGAGCAAGGGGACCCTTATATGGTCATTACGTCCTGGTCAGGGTCCGGTCTGGTTTGTCCACTAAGCTTATGAGATACTAGTGACGCGCAGTGACTAGTAAGTGCCGCAAACTGTCCACAAAATGTTTAAACAGTGTATAAGCGACACAATAGCTTAACAAATAAGCACATGGGGAGACATTAGATGAATACAAAGCACCTATTGTGACTACATGTTCTTGTGGGAAAAATGTATTGACTTTGTATTTTGACCTCATCTGACTTGCATTGAAAAAGGCTCCTGAAAGACCTATACTGGAGCTAACTGCACTGGCGCCAGAGAGCAACGCTCTCAAACAAGACCAGGAAGTGGTCTTTTCACCACAGAACTGCCGCTCTCTGGGTGTTTTTGTTTTTCGCACCATTCTCTGTAAACTTTTAGTAGACTCTAGTGTGTGAAAATCCCCGGAGGGCAGCTGTTTCTGAAATGCTGGAACCACTACGTCTGGCATCAATGATCATAGTTGCTTAGATCACGTATCTAAAAAAACTAAACCTCTTCACCATGTGTGTGTGCTTTATATGTTGAGTTACAGACGCGTGATTTGCTGTTTGGCGGAACAGGCTATTAGCGTTAACGAGCAGGTTGTACCTAATAAAGTTGCCAAATGAGTGTGTTTCATATGGTTTTAGCCACTTATCATAGGAGATGATGGAGAAAGAAAAACATTATTAACGTCAAACAGTATTACCGTCACCATTGTTGGTTTTGGGTGTGGTGTGAGGATGATTATTATGATTATTATGATTGAGCATATTTTAATGAGGTATGACTGGAGCAGGCATGCTTAATAGTGCACTGTCTTTGACTGTTGCCATGATAGTTGGAAGTAATTTTCAATTTAAAACATATGTTGTAATCTGAGAGAACATGATGTCAGAATGTACTGTTAAACTCTAAAATAAAGTAACTGTCTTTCTGTGGTACACAGGGGCTGCTTGGTGACACGTCTGGATTTTGGTTTCATAATTTGGGGAAAAGGAATGAACATACGTGGGAAAACAACAGATATATTTGACAATTCTGCAATAACCAAGGGGTGTGAGGCAGAGCAATGGGGAATGGAGAGAATTCTGTTGCTGAAGAATAGGGGATAAGGGACAGGTGAAGAATGGAGAGGGGGAAAGAAAGAGTGAACGTATGGAACGGGGGGGGGGGAGGGAAAAGGATGTCCGTTTATCGGTCCCTCGTTCTCCCTCTGTCTCTCTCTACGGTTGTTCTCTGAAGCCGAGAGGCGTTCGGGAAAAGCGGTGCCGCATGCCGATCGCTCGGCCTGGCCGCACGCGGTTTTCAGTCTGGGCTGCGGTGGATGTGCCCAATGTCCTTATCTGGCAGGGCTGCCGGGTGACATTCCCGGGCCCGGGACAAAATTATATTACTATATTATTTCTGGGCCCAGGACAATAATGTTTACCACAAGTTCACTCACCATTGGCCCCCCCATCCTCCAAGGCCGGGGACAACAACCCCGGTTGCCCTCCCCCCCACACCCCCGATCGCAGCCCTGTCTTGGAATGAGGCAACGTACAGTCTATATGTCTGCTGTAACAGATAGAGGTGGTTTGTAAACTGGTCAGAGTGATGGACTGGCTTGTTTCGGCTCAGTTTGGGCCAGCGCCTTTGCAGAGGGTCAGAGCCAACGCCCTCTGCAAACACTGCACTGGCCGATTCGAGAGATATCCTCTGAAAACGAGAGAGCAATGATAAACGGACAGAGTGACAGAACGAGGGCCGACCCTGCGAGAGTCGAGATGGGCTTTATGCGAGCGAGCCCCCGAGGGGAGCAAAGAGAGAGAGAGGGAACATGGGGACACTGGAGAGAGAGGGAGAGAGAGAGAGAGGGCAGCAAGAGGGAGAGAGAGAGGGAGCGAGAGAGGAAAGGGGGGGGGGGGGGGGGTCTGAGAGCAGAGACATCTGAAGTTTTGTTAAAAACAGTGTTCAAATGCATGACAAACAAAAGAGGACCACAGAGAAGACGACATGAAATCAAAATCACAAAAAAAAAAAAAAAAAAAAAAACTGGGAGCAGGAAAGCTTTCGGGTAACTTCTGTAAATTGTGTGTATTTTCATTTTTATTTTTTGATTTTTTACGATAACTATAATTATTTTCTTTATGTATTAAATAACTGTATGTACATGTTCATTTATTACTTCATTATGACTGACTGTAATTTAATTTTATCTAGTTTAAAAAAAGGAAATATGACATTTTAAAATGAAGTTAAAAATATGCTCCTTGTATGTGTACATTTTAAGAACAAATTGTGTTATGACTCAAAGAAAATATTATTAATGATGGTGATAAAAGTAATAAAATGAAGTCTACAAGAAAACAAATGAGGATGATAACAATGATTATGACCTTGGAAGCTAAAATAAAGTGGTACTGTGCTACTACAAATTAGCCTGAAGTCCCCACATGTTTAACCACAAACAGAGGCAGAATATAGAACGTATATTACAAAGGTTTGATGTCAATTCTGATATTTGTATGCAATGTATGCATTCATAATCACAACACAGACAAAAAATACCATTGCACAAACGTGGTGTGTGTGTGTGTGTGTGTGTGAGAATCACTACCAGTCAAAAGCCCCTTAAAGGTCACTAAAATATTCAGGTATTTATAACTCACACATCACTGTAACTACAGCCTTTGCTCATTCCGTTCCTTTACATATATGCACATATGGGCACACAGACATCTGCATTACACAGGGGTATATTTTTTTGTATAAATGTTTATTTGTACATATAAACATAAATATACATATGAACATGTGGCCTGCCGGTGTGGTGATAGACTGTGTTATACTGCGAAGACCAGATATGTAGATAGAGGTGTGAATGCAGGTAACTACACACTGTTTGTTATCTAGACAACACCACAGTTAATTCAAATGTCTCTCTGTAAATATACTTACATACATACACAAATATAAATATATGTATACAGCATACATATAATATGTACAGTGAAATATATTAATATCAAATACTTGTGCTTACACGTAAACGAAATAACATTATTGTGAATCATATTTAGACAGCAATAAAAACAGACAACCTTTTCATTTATAAAATCAGTTTCCATAAAACTGTTACATCAAATATTTACATCATATTTCATCCAAGTCCCTAGAATGAGGTTACAAGAATGAGGTTACATTTGTTATAGGGTTAAATGTGCTTGGCAGTGTGGCGGCACAGGAGTGGTGGATAGAGGGATGAGTGGAGGATGGAGGGATCAGTGTGTGCTGATGTAGTGGGAGACAGAAAAGAAAAAGAAGAGGAAAGAGGGAACAAAAGAAATGCCCTTCCTGACATGCTAGCACATTAGCCCGGGGGGCTAACCGCACAAGCACATGCCAAACATGTTCTGCCCTGGAGAGTTAACCCGACTGTACATCAGTGTCACTGCTAAAAAGTAGCTTTGTTCCCATGAGCTGTGCTTCGGCCAGGTAAGCTACTGCCACCCGCTTCTTCCTTTTCCTTGGCAGCTGCTAGCTTTGCTGACCTTTCAAGTACACCTGCCACAAAGCCTGTGATTTCAGTCTTCCTAATTCCCTGGTCCTCATTGTGCCAGAAAAGGCAGGGAAAGGCGTTGTAAGGGAAGGATTTGGATTGATGCTGACAGGGCCCAACAGTGGCGGGTGGATGGCATGAAGCTTCAGGAAGAAATGTGAGCCTAGAATGCCTAGCGGGCAGGAAGTGGGGAGAAGCTGAGGTACGCCAATGGGTGGAGGCGTCTGAGAAGAAAGGGGGGGACTTTGCTAATATACATTATTTCTGGATTGCACAATGAACACACTTCAGATAGACTTCCCTTCACCTGAGCTGTGTGTGATTGGCTACAGCTGTGCTCCCTGTGTGTGATTGGCTACAGCTGTGCCACTCTGTGCGTGATTGGTTACAGCTGTGCCGCTCTGTGTGTGATTGGTCACAGCTGTGCTGCTCTGTGTGTGATTGGTTACAGCTGTGCTGTTCTGTGTGTGATTGGTTCCAGCTGTGCTGCTCTGTGTGTGATTGGTTACAGCTGTGCTGCTCTGTGTGTGATTGGTTACAGCTGTGCTGTTCTGTGTGTGATTGGTTACAGCTGTGCTGTTCTGTGTGTGATTGGTTACAGCTGTGCTGCTCTGTGTGTGATTGGCTAGAGCTGTGCTGTTGTGTGTGATTGCCTACAGCTGTGCTGCTCTGTGTCTGATTGGCTACAGCTGTGCTGCGTTTTGTGTGATTGGCTACATCATGGCTAAATGCTTCCACCACTGTACACTCCTCCTTAAACTGTACATTTCCCCTTCAAAATTTCTGGTCACCCTGGACAGCAGCATTCTCTCTCTCTATCTCTCTCTCTCTCCCCCCCTCCCTCCCTTTCTCCATATTTTTCTCTCCCTCCCTCTTCCTCTCCCCCCTCCCTCTCTCGCTCTGTCTCTCCCCCCTCCCTCTCTCTGTCTCTCCCCCCTCCCCTCCCCTCCCCTCCCTCTCTCTCCCGCTCCCTCCCTCTCTCTAGTTCCGGGGCACCCTGGACTGCAGCACGCACACGCATGAGGAGTCGATCCTGATCCATCTCCAGCCTACTCCTTTCTGGGGGTGTGTAGTCAGGGCCCTGACATAGGACTGCTTGGCCTTGCACTCGCTGACCCAGTGCCTCTTATCCACACCCACGCAGTCCCTGCCGGAAACGCCCGAGCCCCCCGTCCCCCGGGTGTCCGGTGGCCTGCACTTGGTCTCAAAGAAGTACTGCTTGAGGGGGCCCCTGGGGGTCTGGATCTCCGGGAGAACCGTCACAGTGTTCCCCAGGATGTCGATGGCCGTCTTCTTGTCCGTCACCCACTCGTTGGCCACTTCGCACACCGACCGCTCCCCTCTCCTGTCATGTGTGGGCCCAGCTCGCTTGGGGCGGGATTTGGGGCGTGTGGGCTCGTCCCCCTCCCTCCCCACCAGGGCCTTTCCCTCCACCTCTCCCTCCCGGCCTTCTTCCTGGTCATCCTCCTCTGCCTCCTCTTGCTCCTGTCCTCTCTCTCCGACCGCGGCCTGCAGCCCCGCCTCCAGCATGAGCAGGAGAGGTGGGTGATTTGGGGGTGAGGAGGATGGGGTGAACAGCACTCTCGGGTGAGCATCCAAAAACAACAGTTCTCCATCTTCCAGCAGCTTTTCTCCACCCACCTCTAGCCCTATGCCTGTCTCAAGCCCCGCCCTCCCTCCCCCTCTGCCCGACTCTAGCCCCGCCCTCCCTCCCCCTCTGCCTGACTCATACCCCTCAGTCTCCGCCTCTATCTGCTGTTCTGGGTAATTATAGTGTTCCCCCTGAGCTCTGGTGGCAAGTGACAATTGTTTTTTTTCCGTAATATCCCTGTAGGGGCTGTAATTCTGTCTGACAGAAACGTCTGTTACTTTGTGGTTTTTTTCTGTTCTGATATTGAAAGGATAATGGTTTTCCTTCCTAGTAATATCTATAAAGTTGTTGTTTTCAGTAGATACCTTCTTCTGGGATTTGTAGTCCTCTGGTGTGTGGTAATCCAGGGAAATGTCATTTACCTGCCTGTTGTTACCCTGTGGACTGTATTCCTCAAGGTTAGGGATTCCCAGCTGCCCTTCCACAGGGCTTGTACCCTCAGATGAGGTGTTGTTTTGGGTGCTGTTACAAGGGTCACTTTTGGGCAGGTGCATTGCTTGCTTTTGAATTCCCTGGGATTTGTGCTCTACCTGATCGATAACCGAGGGTGTTCTGTAGTCCACGTGGTTGTGCAGACTCCTCAGTTGGAAGTCCTCTGTTGTGTTACTCTGATGTGTCTTTTCTGTCACTTCACTCATGCCAGTCCGACTGTAGTCCTCTTGAGGGGAAACAAAGATACTATTACCGTGTGTATTGTAGTCCACAACGGCCTCACTCTGAACCACGCTGCCTGTGCTCAAACTCGTGCTTGTGATAGAATGACCGTTGCTGATGCCGTTGTCGCTGTTGTTCTCGCTGTCCCCGACGCTATTTCCGTGGTTATCCAGGCTTCCGCCAGGCTCCGTCGTCGCGGTCACAAGCCTGGGTACGGGGCTGTGAGGGAAGGGGAGGGCCGAGGCAATCACCATGGCAACCAGGGGGAGCCAGCGCATCACTCCCAGGTTGTATCAACTAGGAGAGAGAAAGAGAGTTTGTGGGAGAGATGTCAGGAGGTTGTGAAAGAAGACAGAGCCATTTTCACCCGTGTTTTGAAACCCACACAGCGGGCGGTCCTTTCTATGAGCATTCAGTGTGGGTTTCAAAACACGGGTTGTATGTTGTATTTTTCACTTCATACAGGAAGCAGAGAGGGTTAAAGATAGGGATGGGATTACAGCCAATGCAGACAGTCAATGCAGACAGTCAAACCCCCGTCTGCATTGGGGGTGATTCATATTTGGGTTGAGAGTAAGCCGCCCTACGGACTGCGCCACGCAGCCTCGCCCCAATTTCTCACCCATGAGTAACAGGAAACAACTTTCAGTCACGAACATTCAGTCAAAAGCAACATACGACATGGATCCTGGGACGGAGAAATGTTATCAAACTAAATCTCCACGCAAAGCCTTTCACCTGAAACATTTTTCGAGCATTCCTCACCCAGAGATGCGGCAGAGCTGCAGCTGCACATCTCTGCCACCAGGGGGCAGATGAGTCCATCACTTTTGAAAGCCTTGAGCATTTTCACTCACTGACACCAAACTTCAACCTTTAGTGTGGAACCCATGCAGCCCGCTGCCACAGACGCTTGGGGTTAACTAAACGATTGAGTGAACTCCTGAACCCCTGTCTAACATTTCACAAAGGAATGCTGCTCAGTTCTTTCTACCGCCAAACTAGGCCAACAGAAAGGTCAATTTGTCTAGAAAAAAAGGTTTTCATGCTTCTAAAAGTGATAGGTGTCCTTAAATGAAGCTTAAGGATATGTGACTGGTCTAGTGTACAAGATTCACCATTGCAACAGTGCCAGAGAGGGTGTTCCACCTTCAAAATCCAGAAATAATCACCGCCTCAAGGTAATGCCAGGTGTCAATCTTGTTTTTGTTTTCTTGCAACAGAAAGTAGTGAGGTAAAAGTCAGTGGATGGG
This sequence comes from Synaphobranchus kaupii, assembly GCA_029718625.1. Taxonomy (NCBI): domain Eukaryota; kingdom Metazoa; phylum Chordata; class Actinopteri; order Anguilliformes; family Synaphobranchidae; genus Synaphobranchus; species Synaphobranchus kaupii. The sequence goes on along the minus strand of CM056386.1, from coordinate 43,141,290 downwards.
AGGAATGAGCAGAATGTTTATGATGTGGGTTTAAATGGGAGATTCCCCCAGGGTGCCCCCAATCTCTTTTGTGCTGTTCCCACCCCCCACCCCCCCTCCCCTTTGCCCTATCATGCTCGCGCTGCGACGCTCCACGCTAACTCTTTCATCGATTCAGGAGCGAGCTGACAATCATCTGCTCTCCTCTGAAGCACGTGATGTCAGCCGCCGCCTCTTATCGCGCCGCCGTCGGGCTCGCACAGACATGAAGTCGGAGAAGGACGCTTCATGTGCAGCTCAACAGGTGGACTTGCGGGCGCCCGGTCGACCGGTGCCGGTACATGATGAGACGCTGTCACCCAGCTGACAGACACCCTCCCATCCCAGGGCAATACTAGAGCCAACTGTCTGTCACCCTGCGGGGCTGTGGAACATAGTCGACACTGTCATGGCTCAGATTCAAAACCAGACTGTGGGGCCCTTCTGTGCATTAGAACAGTACCTGAACAGGATGAGCTACCCAGTGGCCCATGTGCCCAATATTTAACTGAGACAGGGGAGAAGAGGAGGAGGAGGTTGGAGAGAAGTCATAAGACTGTCTATCTACACAAGGTAAATGCTCATGTGCACAGTGTATCTAATATTATTAGCCATGTACTTTTGCTAGCAATAATAATACAAACCGCAATTCCAAAAAAGTTGGGACAGTGTATAAAATGTAAATAAAAACAGATGATTTGCAAATCCTTTTTGACCTGTATTCAATTGAAAACAGTACAAAGACGAGATATTTAATGTTTTTATCAACTTTTTTATGGACTGTGGATGGTGAAATCCCGAATTCCTTGCAATCGTGTGTTGAGAAACGTTGTTCTTAAACTGGTGGACTATTCGCTCACACAGTTGTTTGAAAAGTGGTGAACCACGACCCATCCTTGCTCGTAAACGCCCAAGCTTTCGTGGATGCCCCTTTTATACCCAGTCATGATAGCATCACCTGTTACCTATTCACCTGTTTACCTGTGGAAGGTGTTTTTTGAACATTCCACAACCTTCCCAGTCTTATGTTGCCCGTCACAACTTTTTTGGAACGTGTTGCAGGCATCAAATTCAGAATTAGCGTTTATTTACAAAAATCAATAAAGTTGATAAGGTAAAACATTAAATATCTTTTCTTTGTACTGTTTTCAATTAAATTTGTGTAAATGAGAATTTACAAATCACTGCTTTCTGCTTTTATTTGAATTTTATGTACTGTCCAAACTGAATAATAATAATAATAATTTGTATATTTATATACATTTATTTCTCAATCCCAAGGTTGCGTGATAGCCCATGGTAATGCAGATACATACAGTATATATAGGTACAAAGAGAGGAAAATATATACATATAAACACACAAAGCACTGTTTATAATAAAAGGCTGCCTTTAAAAGTATTGATATCAAAATGAGGCCAAGTTACAACAAACAATACTGGCTATCTTAGCTCACACAAATGAAACAAGCTCTATTCCAAAGCAATGCTACCCAATGTTTCTTAAATTATTTAATGTAACTTGGCCCTGTGCTTTTTCATCTTACCATCTGAAGAGAATGTGGTCATTCAATCTATGTTTCATGTGAAAGTGTGAAATGGCAATCATTTATAGTGGAAATAATGTTCAATTCAGCTGTGTTACACAAACATTGTAAAATACTAAAATATAAAGGACTGCTCTATATGTTTGAACAATTGTGTGCATCCAGTGCTTTGGGTGTGAAAAAAGAAGAAGAAGAAGAAGAAGAAGAAGAGGAAGGAGAAGGAGAAAAGATGGCAAAATAACCCAAGTTTGGGGCTTTATTGTGTGGATGTGTGAAGTTGTACCTGAATTCTGTGTGGTTGCATGAGGTCAGAATATGAAGAGGCTGAGAGTCTGTGGTTATTGTGGTTATTTCTGTTGGAAACCCTGAAAAGTGGCAAACTCTCGGTGCTGTATAGGTATGGGGCATGCCCCGCCAAGCTGTAACTTGGCGGATGGCATACCTGCCATCCCAATGAAAACTATTTTAGAAGGAGCTAGTGGTGGGGAAAGGGGGTAGAGTCAGGGAAGTAGTGTTGTACTAAAAGCTGTGTTTTCAATGGTAGTACAATCATAGAGGGAGGGCACAGCACTGAAATATCTGCCACCTATAGTGGGCAGTCTGGTTTTAGGGACCACAAGCAGACTGGTGCCAGGTGACCTGAGTGGATGGAAGTAATTTCTCTGCTATCCCTGAGTAGCTCTTTCAATGTACAAACTTTACAAGTGATTACAAATCCATTTCCACAATATTTCAACAGAGTATTCATCACTCTGTCATTCCAAATGACAGGTCTGAGAGGCCATGTTACTGAACAGGCATAAGACAGCTATTACTGTTAAACAGAAGCCCACAAACAGACCCCTGCACCCCTGGGAAATGGAGGCGGGGGGAACGGTGGCAATAGGGCAGGCTGTAAAATTATATTCAGGGCTTCTGACACTGAGAAGAACCAAACAGAGAGACAGACACACAAACACACCCACACACACACGCACACACACACACACACACACACACACACACACACACACACACACACACATGCACACACACACACACACACACACACACAAAGACAAACACACACACTCACTCACGCACTCAAACACACAGACTCACACACACACTCACTCACACATATAAACACACACAATCATACACTCAAACACACACTTACACACACAAACACACAGACACACAAACTCACACAGGCACACACGCAGGCAGGCCATCACATGCATGGGTGACTGCACTCGCTGTCACAAACAGTAGCATGTCATCACACACGCATTTCCTTTGACAGAATGACATGTCTCATTTGCATTGGCATTGTAGCTGTTTTCATACAGCTTCTCACAATGGTAACATGGTAAATCTGTGGTAACATTGCAATGCTGACCTGCAGGCAACCAAATGTCCTACAGTTAACGACGTAGATAAATAAATGAAAATTCAGTAATCAGACCTGCACATTTAAGACCTATCAATAAATATGGATGTTCTGAGAAGGGACACTACACCCACTTTGTGAAATAATTTAAATACGCAAGTCACAATTTCATATTCAAGTTCAGACAAACAAAACAAAAACATTTTGCGGGGCTGCTGGGTGGCTCATCCTGTCAAAGCGCTGTTCTAGTCTACAGATGGGTGCCATGGGATCTAATCCCAACCATGCCAGAGCCAACTGTAGCTGGGAGTCATAATTGACAGCACAATCACTCAGAGTGACGGAGGGTCAGTCAGTTAAGATCCACATCTCAATTCTCGCTAGCAGCCCCTGCTGTCTGCTAGAAAAGCTGCACAGGCGGTGCAATTGCACACCGCGGATCGTGGGTTCGCGCTCCCGGTCCAGCAGATCCGAGTATTGCCGGTGCCTTGAGGGAGCGGCAGTTGGCGGCCGCTCCCGGGGTGGGGGGAGGGACTCGGCGGGGGATAATCGTCGCTCACAAGCCGCCCCGGGCGAGTTGGCTCGCGGTCAGGAGCTAGAGGAGTCGCGCCCTGAAGAGGAAGTTTCAACCTTCCAACTACCGGCTGACAGGGTTGTGCAGCGTTGAATTCTCGAGCGGTTGCTACACAGGGAATTGAACAACATAGGGTACAATTGGCTACCAAATTGGGAGAAAATGGGAAAAATCGGAAACAAATTTTTTTTTTTAAAGAAGCAGCTGGTGACGATGTCATGGTTTTGAAGGAGAGCGTGTGCTGGTCTACATTCTCCTAGCTGCGGAGACCGTGCTGGTCTACATTCTCCTAGCTGCGGAGACCGTGCTGGTCTACATTCTCCTAGCTGCGGAGACCGTGCTGGTCTACATTCTCCTAGCTGCGGAGACCGTGCTGGTCTACATTCTCCTAGCTGCGGAGACCGTGCTGGTCTACATTCTCCTAGATGCGGAGACCGTGCTGGTCTACATTCTCCTAGCTGTGGAGACCGTGCTGGTCTACATTCTCCTAGCTGCGGAGACCGTGCTGGTCTACATTCTCCTAGCTGCGGAGACCGTGCTGGTCTACATTCTCCTAGCTGCGGAGACCGTGCTGGTCTACATTCTCCTAGCTGCGGAGACCGTGCTGGTCTACATTCTCCTAGCTGCGGAGACCGTGCTGGTCTACATTCTCCTAGCTGCGGAGACCGTGCTGGTCTACATTCTCCTAGCTGCGGAGACCGTGCTGGTCTACATTCTCCTAGCTGCGGAGACCGTGCTGGTCTACATTCTCCTAGCTGCGGAGACCGTGCTGGTCTACATTCTCCCAGCTGCGGAGACCGTGCTGGTCTACATTCTCCTAGCTGCGGAGACCGTGCTGGTCTACATTCTCCTAGCTGCGGAGACCGTGCTGGTCTACATTCTCCTAGCTGCGGAGACCGTGCTGGTCTACATTCTCCTAGCTGCGGAGACCGTGCTGGTCTACCTTCTCCTAGCTGCGGAGACCGTGCTGGTCTACATTCTCCTAGCTGCGGAGACTGCAGCATGATCGTTGTGGTACATGATCTTTTTATGATCTTTCTGTGGTACATGATTTTTAGGTTTTTGCAAAAGCAACTGAACTAAGCTGTAAATAAGGGTCTCCTTACAATGCAATTCTACAAGTCTGCATCCCTCAAAATACGTGCTATTTTAAAACACTAATACAGTGTCTTAAATACACAGCCAGACGCATTTCAATCTATCTGTTTGTTGTGATGTGGGCCTCTTGGACAAACAATCTAAATACATACCCGATGTTTTTGTTGATCCATGTGGGACTTTTTTAACCTTTTGTCCTTTATTTTCTGAAATAAATATACAGTGCAATTGTGTTGTTCCAGGGGTGATCTTTTTATTGACTTTTGTCATAATCTTCAAAAT